>CAJHQQ010000173.1:0-307500 GCA_905132885.1 Moricandia moricandioides
GCTTTCAACCTTCCTCCTATCTTTATCATTTGGATTTAGTACTGCATCACTACCCCTCAAGTACTCTCTATCCTTGGACATCATATCCAAGTTGCTGGATCACGAAGTACTCGCACACATGATTGTCCCTCATCCTCGTTGTGATCTTCTCATTACTTATTTAAGCTTTACAGACTATATGCTTATCACTTCAGGTTTGGGATTAAACTTAAAGAAGTCTTGCTTGTTTCTTGATGGGAATAAGAGAAGCATGTCTACAACATAATAGCTCGACAAACTTAATATATATAGCCCCTACAAGTTATATATATATATATATATATATCTTATAATTAGTTCTTAATTTTCTTTTTGTGCACATAATTAGTTTCTTAATTAATTTCCAATTTTTTCTATTATGCCCTAGACCCAATCTAAACGTAAGGATATGCCTAAATAATTTTCAAACAAGAAAAATACTCAACAGCTGTATGACAGAAATTATTAAATTTGTGCATGAATCACGAGTTCTAGAGAAGACGTTACGTATACCCAGAGAAGCATGAGATTTTCTTTTTCAATGATTGCATGAGATTAGTGTTCGACCTAAACAGTATGTAAATATATTTGTTATAAAGAATATTTAAATCTTGTTGAGTTGGTGTTGATTTATGACTCACAACAATACATGTACATCGCGTTGATTGGCATAAACAGTAGAAACTGGAAGGAGGTGGTAACCCGATAGACCATTTTATTCATTTAATGTTTCATTATATTATATTCCGTCCGTTTTATTATGATATATGTTTTTTTTTAAAAATTGTTTCATAAAAATATTTTTTTTTGTTTTTTGTGAAAATATTTCAAATTTCAAAAAATTAATTGACTTTATTGAGTTACCGTTATTTAAAAATTACTGAAAATTGAAATTACAAAAATTAATATATTTATTATAGTGATTTAATGCATTTTCTTAATATATGTGAAAATTTAAAAAGTTTATCTTTATGAAACATAGGGAGTAATTCACTTGTGGCTTAAGAAATCAAATGGTTCTCCAAATGAATGCTACATTTTGAGCATTTAGCATTTATCATTTCAGTTTATATGACGCCTTTTGGTAGGTAAAAGCTTGTAGTCCCTTGCTTCTTCTTGTGTATACTCAATAATTATCGCTAAATTGTATTTGACGATTCATGTACTATTAATTAAATATTGTCTTATCGTGATAAGATTGTAGTTGAATAGTCTGGCCCGCTAATTTGCTGAAATCATCTAATGTTTTTTTTTGTTCGACTACTTGTTATCCTTTGTTTTATAATATGTGATGTTTTGTTTTAATGGAAAACTAAATTTTAACCCGTACATTTGTGCGGATATTTTTCTATTTTATAAATGTATTAGATATTACAAATTTTATAAATATATAATTTATATTTTAGTGTTATATATTATGTAAATCTATAATATTATTATTTATATTTCTTATTCAATATTATTAATATATAGTGATTTTCTTACTTTCTTATTAATTTTTATTACTTACTAATATAGAATATTTTTTGGATCTTATGATAGTAACCTTTATTTTTTAAAAATTAAGACTTCAAAATATTAGATTTCTTTAATTTTTACAACATATATAAATAGTTTTTTTTTCGTGGTACATTTCAAAAATTATTTTTTATTATCTATGATTTATCTTTTGTAAAATTTTCAATATTATGATTTTGATTATATATTTATTTTTAAAATTTGATATTTTGTCAAGAAAACTTTGGAAAATTACACAACTATTTTTGAGTTTGGAACAATAAATGAATTTTGAATTTTTTTTGTGACTACATCTAATCTATTTTTTATAAATAAAATATTTAAATTTTTGGTACTATTTAAAAAAAAAATTCTCAATAGATTTTGTTATAATTAAAATTAAAATTGTATTTATCATTAATATTTTATATGAATTACTAAAATTTTATAGTTTTCTAATAACATATTTTTAAATAGTATATGAACTAAAGTTTATTATATACTATTATATTTTGTATACAAACATTTGTAAACAATATATTTTTGAGAGTTTCAAAAGAAATAAAAAGTTGTAGATATATATATATATATATATATATATATATAAGTTTAATCTATGTTGATACATTTATTTTATATAAAATATTATATAGTTTACGAATTTTAACACATTTTAATGATGAATGATAATTTATTTAAATGAAAAATTTAGAAATTTAAAAAATTTTAAATTACCTATTTAATATAGTTTTATCATATTTAATTCATTTAACACTGCTATTTTTATACAATCAAGAATATATTTCTAGAATTTATAAAAAAAATGGTATATAATTATTATTTACTTGTTTTATAATAAAATCTTAGTTAGCATTAATTTATAATAATAGTATTATATTACTAATTACAAAATTTATTAATGTATTATTTTCTAAAAACATATTTAAATTTTTAAGTAAGATTTTGTAAGATTTTTCTCAACAGATTTTTGTTATAATTTAAATTTAAATTTAGAGTTGATTTATTATTAATGTAAATAATCAAATATATTATATTAACTAATTCTTTAAGTGGTTCTACTATGACTTGTTAGTAGTAGATAAAAATAGGACCCTAATTTAATAGATTAGATAAATAAAATATAATTTATAATCATTCAACCAGTTATTGAAATGACTGCAAAATTTAATTTATTATACATTTTTTTAAAAAAATTTAAAATAACATATAAACTTTAATATCTTATATTTTGAAATAAAAAAATCTTAAAGTTATTTATCTATTATGAAATACAAAAAGTTTCGAGAAAGTAAACCAAAAATTATCGAACCACGTTCACAATCATATTTTTAAAACATATTTTAATTATGCATAACGTGTACTTTGCAACTCATGAATCATGACAAATTACAACAAATAAAATATTAAATGCATGAATATTAAAATATGGTAAATCTCATCAATAAAAACAAATAAAATATTATCACAAAAATCATCACGATTGATTATGAATACATTATTTTATGTTTAACTATTTTTAAGAACATAAAATCAATATTCAATAATATAAATAATTTAATCTTTTTACAAGTTATCATGACTAATTAATAAATGATGCATACAAAATGCCAATAATTTATTTGGTTAGAGAAAGTATTATTAGCACAGACAATTAACCAATAAATATACTATTAAATCTGGATACATCTAGACATTTTCCCTTACTTTACGATAATGATATTTTAAGTGTATATAATATTAAACGGAATAGTATATAAGTAGTTGTTCAAAAAATAGTATAGAAGTATATATTTTGTAACGAAATGAAATTATAATTTACTCTATATTATTGAAGAAAATCAAGTAAAATTAATTTTTTAAGAAAAATATTGTGCTTTGAAAAAATTAATGTCAGAATCTTAAAAGAGTCTATAACAAATATAGGAAAGTCTATAACATTCTTATATTTTTGAAAATAGTAAATTCATGAATTTATTTTAGAAAATGAAATATTGTTTCATGATATAAACAAGAGATTTAAAGTAATTTTATTCAAATAAATATGTAAATTAAAAATCTTATTTCTTGAATTCTAAATCTTCAAGCACAAATCCAATACTAATATGTAATACTAATATATAGAGGTGTCAAAATGGATCAAACTTAATGGGTCAATCCAACCCAATCCAAACCTTGATTGACTTATTGGATCATAATAGATAGAAAAAATAGGTACAAATGGATTAATGAATGAAATTGGTTGATAGAATAATTGGATGGGTTAAAATAGTTTGGATTGTAATGGATATCAATTTATCCATAACCAAACCAATATGAATTTATAACTAACATAAACTTAAATCAAATATATAAACAAAAGAAACCAAACTAAAATTTTAAACTAATTTTACTAAACTTAGTTTTGATTTATTTTGTCATTTATCTAAATCAACTATAATAACTAAATATAACCCAATTTCTTGTATTTTTTTCAAAATACAATTTCTTAATTATATAAATACTAGATGTTGTGTTTTTACTAAAATTTAATCATATTTTAGCAAAAAAATAATAAATCTAAATCTTCAAGCACAAATCCAATACTAATATGTAGAGGTATTAAAATGGATAAACCCCAATCCTAACCTTGATAGACTTATTGGATCTTAATAGATAGAAAAATTAGGTACAAATGGATTAATGAATAAAATTGGTTGATAAATTTACTGGATGGGTTAAAATAGTTTGGATTGTAATTAATATCGATTTATCCATAGCCAAACCAATATGAATTTATAACTAACATAAACTTAAATGAAATATATAAACAAAAGAAACCAAACTAAAATTTTAAATTAATTTTACTAAACTTAGTTTTGATTTATTTTATCATTTATCTAAATCAACTATAATAACTAAATATAACCCAATTTCCTGTATTTTTTCAACATACAATTTCTTAATTATATAAATACTAGATGTTGTTACTGATAAAATATAATCATATTTTAGAAAGAAAAAAATTAAGTTTTCTTTAAAACTGCTAAAGTAATTTTTTGGCCAAAACTATGAACTGATTAAAATATGTTTGATAGTTATTGAAAAGTAAATAATAAATTGAATTTTAAACATTCATAATATTTTTACTAAAAGTGGAGTAAATGTAATAGACTGATTTATAATTTAGAAACTATTGGGCATATTTTGTGATTATAAATAAATAATGGGGCAAATAGAAAGAGATATTGGGATCATTTCGTAACTAAATGTAAAATACAGGGCCTTGTGAAGAAACATGTAAGATCCACGAAAGGGATTTAGAATCTTGTCCTTTGGTTTAGAATAATATTGCACTATGTTCCCTTTCAGTTAAGACAAGAAGCTTGAGCTTATTATTATGACGTGTTTAGTTTTAGTTTAGTCATTTTAAAAACAAATGGTAGATTCATGAATTTATTTTAGAAAATGAAATATTGTTTCATGATATAAACAAGAGATTTAAAGTAATTTTATTCAAATAAATATGTAAATTAAAAATCTTATTTCTTGAATTCTAAATCTTCAAGCACAAATCCAATACTAATATGTAATACTAATATATAGAGGTGTCAAAATGGATCAAACTTAATGGGTCAATCCAACCCAATCCAAACCTTGATTGACTTATTGGATCATAATAGATAGAAAAAATAGGTACAAATGGATTAATGAATGAAATTGATTGATAGAATAATTGGATGGGTTAAAATAGTTTGGATTGTAATGGATATCAATTTATCCATAACCAAACCAATATGAATTTATAACTAACATAAACTTAAATCAAATATATAAACAAAAGAAACCAAACTAAAATTTTAAACTAATTTTACTAAACTTAGTTTTGATTTATTTTGTCATTTATCTAAATCAACTATAATAACTAAATATAACCCAATTTCTTGTATTTTTTTCAACATACAATTTCTTAATTATATAAATACTAGATGTTGTGTTTTTACTAAAATTTAATCATATTTTAGCAAAAAAATAATAAAATTAAATTTTCTTATTAAAATTGTAAAAGTAATTTTTGGCCAAAATTATGAACTGATTAAAATATGTTTGATAGTTATTGAAAAGTAAATAATAAATTGAATTTTAAACATTCATAATAGTTTTAATAAAAGTGGAGTAAATGTAATAGACTGATTTATAATTTAGAAACTATTGGGCATATTTTGTGATTATAAATGAATAATGGGGCAAATAGAAAGAGATATAGCACTTTGCTCGTTTCACTTTGTGTGACTCCTATTACAGTTTTAAAATAATACTGGGATCATTTCGTAACTAAATGTAAAATATAGGGGCTTGTGAAGAAACATGTAAGATCCACGAAAGGGATTTAGAATCTTGTCCTTTGGTTTAGAGTATTGCACTATGTTTGTTTCCTTTCAGTTAAGACAAGAAGCCTGAGCTTATTATTATGACGTGTTTAGTTTTAGTTTAGTCATTTTAAAAACAAATGGTAGTGACAAATACATCAATGCTTCAACATTTGCTGCAACAACCTGTAACTTTACACAACATTCACTCAGCCGAAGGTCTTCTTCTTCCATAACCAAATACAAAACAGATACGATATAATAATATCAAGATGATACTGACTATAAACATAGAGCAAGACCAAAAAAAGGCACTATCTTCTTGCCTCTTGGTTGAGAGAAGTCAAACATCATACAAAATCAAAAGCCACTGTATGGTCCTTCCTTATCTGAGCCAGCTTCACACTAGAAGAAGGATCAAACCCAAAAACAGCCATCATCGATCAAAGCAAGCGCACCACAGAATCTGAAACAACAAAAACGACAAGTAGATCATATGGAACAAACTAAAAGGCCATCTAGAAACTACAAAAACAAGAAAATGAAAAAATAAAAAAGAACCGAAGGGAAAAATCATTATAATAGCTTGATCAATTTAGGAAGAGCTTAGTGATCACAAAGTGTTAAACCAAATGAACATACATACCACTTACGGATTCAAAGACAGGATACTCTGCCCTATTGAAGTCACTAATTCACACATAAGTTACCATTGATCAATCAATTTTTTATAATAATCTTCCCCAAAACCTTTGAAAACGTGTTTTAAGAAAAAAAAATTAAGATCAAACCGAAGAAAAAACAAAACAGGTTTTTGAGAGATTAAGAGACTTGGTAAAAGAGAAGACCTGATAAACCTCCAAAACAGAGAGAACGCGTGAAGAACGATCAAGGCACCATCCGATCAAAGCAAGCAAGCACACTCTCCACGTACGATATATAAAAAAAGACAACAATTAGATTACAAAAAAAAAAAGCCACTTGTAAGAAGGAAAGAGATTGGTAGAAAAAACAGACATTGAGAGTTCTGTTAGAGAGGAGCTCTTTATTTATAGGCTCGTGAGGCAATCAACGCAACGGTCTTATTTTCAACGGTCACAAAATTAAACTCTATTTTTCCTTCTTTTTTTTATTCTTTGCTCCAACGGTAACTATCCAGCTGTCTTTTGTTGATTTTTAGCTGCAAGTTTAATTTATATAGGGGAGAATTGATAAAAACAACTTAAAATTTCAATTCAAACCTATAAGTGTATTTCAATTTCAATCAAATCGAAAACTAACTTACAAGGGTGATAGAAGTACTATTTAACTCTTATGACCAAACAAAAAAACAGAAATGTATTTTAATTTTATATCATTTGTTAGTCTACACGTAACAGAAAGAAGTCTACATACATGTAGACCTCGTACGAAGTCTATTCATACGGTAGACTTGTTATGTAGTCTATACCATAATTTTATCTAATAATTTAATTTTAAAAATGTATAAAAATAATTGTTGTAATATTTTTAACTAATCATTAATATAATGGATAATATGAAATTAAAAAAATTAAAATTTTATATAAATAAACATTTTTAAGGAACATTTAGGGTTTGAGATTTGTGGTTAAGGGGTTCGTAGACATATTATAAACTCTACATATATGTAGACCTTTTTTTAGTCTACACACAATTTAACCTAACCGGATTAAACCAATATAATTTGATGATCAAATAAAACATTTACGGTTTGAGATTTGTGGTTAAGGGTTTCGTAAACATATTATGTAGACATTTTTTTCAGTCTACACACAGTTTAACCTAGTATATAAATACGATTTCTCAAGCTTTTTGGGTAAAAAAAACTAATCTTCGCCGTATCTCTCTCTAGGCGATTTCCGGCGAACTCGATCCATGCAGTTTCCCATCCGCTTCGTCTTTGTCTGCTTCATCGCTCTGGTAGTTAAATGTCTTTGCTTTACCTCTCTGTTGATAAAAAGTGACCACCTACCTTTTTCTCTTTTCAAATCTGAGCCGGTGACTTCCAAGGAACGATGCTTCTCGTCCAAATCTCTGCTTTCCGTCAGTATCATGGCTTCTACTTCATCTCTCTGTCCTAGCCAGCAAGGGACTGTGCTTCATATTTCCAACGTACGTCTCTCTGTCATCTCTATCTCTCGTTTAACTAATAACCTAACAAGTTCATCTTTGTTTACTAACCTTTTAGTTTCTTTTGATTCAGATCTGAGTCGGCGAGTCTTAGATCCATTTCTCAAACGAGCAGTGCATCCTCTCTAATCCATTTCTCTGCTTCCGGTCAGTCTACTTCATTTTGAAGTGTAATATGAAGTTTCAAATTTGTAGACTCAAGTTTTGAATTTGTAGACTGATGTTTTGAATTTGTAAACTGATATTTTGAATTTGTAAAATGATATTTTGAATTTGTAAAATGATATTTTGAATTTGTAGACTTCTCATGTAAACTGATGTTGTGAATTTGTAGTACATTGATGTTTGAATTTATAGGCTTCTCGTGTAGGCTTCATTTTAAATTGTAGACTTCTCGTGTAGAATGCACTTGTATAATTCTTTGTTTGTGACTTTTTGGTGCATGTTACAAAATGGATAAACTTGATTTCCTATCAAAGTTGTATACTCTAGGGAGGAGCTCAAGAAATGTGAGTAACAGACGGTTGTATTAGACTTTTGTACCAGACATATGGTTGTAACAAACTTATGTAATTTGCTTGCAACAGACTTAAGTACTAGTCTTCTTTTACAGAAAAATTTTACAAAAGTCTGGTACTCGACTATCTATCAAAATATCATCCTTTGTATCAGTATAGTACTCTTCTTTCAGAGATTTTAATTCATATTCGACCAAAAGTACAACTCTAATACAATCCAGAGATTTACATATTAGTCTTCCTCTATAAGAGACATAAAAAGAAGTCTACTTTCTGTTCAAGAAGACTAACATGTTGGTCTGCACGACATAAAGTAACATTAGGACTCAAAGTAATAGAAAAATTAAGACCTACGATTTCAACAAAAATTCATCAAATAAGACAACATCCAAAGCGACAATACAACTGATAAGTTCAATACATAAGACAACATCGAAAGCAATAAGACACCATCCAAATCAATAATACAATTGATTAATTCAACACATAAGAGATAATACATAAGACAACATTCAAAGCAGTAAGACAACACTGGTTTAACTTGGACAGTTTGGATGTGACCCGGTTGTTTGGACTGTGACAATTAACATAGACTTACTAATATGTCTACAATTGTTTCCCTAGCAATATATCAAAATTAAAAGTATTATACTTTCATAATTGCAACAGTTTTTCTATCCAAAATCACTCAAACCGATTAGGATTAACTATTACACACTTTCAAACGAAAAAATTGTGAAAAACTTTAATGCATAGTACACAAATTAACTTTTAATGTATATTTCAAAAAAGACTCCATGTTCAGTCTACAAAGTGGTAGATTTTCTTTTCAGTTTACATCCGTAGACAGTCAGATAGGTCTATTCTTTGGGTTAGTTTTACAATTGACCATTTTACGGGTTACTTTTTATAGTTGAAAAAAGTTGTGATTTTATATAAGCATACTTCGTTTTTAGTCTACAACTTCAAAAATATTAGTTTTCGCTATTGACCAGAATTTTCCAGGATTTGACTTTCAGAGGTAGACTAAATATACAGTCTACATGTTTTAACTTTTTTGAATGAGGTTAGTTTTGCAATTGACTATGTTTGACTTTTTAGGGGGTAGATTGAAATGAACGTCTACAGCTTTGCAGACTTCGCAAGAAGTCTACTCTCAAATCCGATAAGTCAGTTTTGCATTTGACCAAAATAAAAAAAATAGACTTCACGGGTAGTCTACATTTTTTTCTAGAAGAAAAGACAGCATATGAAGTCTACATATTAAAAAATAATAATTAATTTTAAAAAGTTTTAGTCAAACACAAAACTAACCTTTTCAACGCAGTCAAAATTTTGGTTAAATCCAAACTGACCTTAAGTAAACTTCTCCGGCAGTCTACGCTGAAGTCTGCTTATGAAAAGTCAAAAGTTCATTCAAATGCAAAATTAACCTCTTTTGTATAGTCATCTTTGTAGGTCTACGTAGTTTTTTGTTTTTGTTGTTAAAGGTTAAGATGTAGACTGTTGGGGAAAGCTACGTTACAAAAAAAAAATTAATTTAGTCAATTGGAAAATTTACTTGTGCGTTGACAAATAGATTACATTGTATGTCTACATAAGGGTGTAGACATATATAACAGTCTATTATCGCGACACAAATCTGAGGAACGACTTAAACCATGTAAATAGTTACATTTTTGGAGTGTGAAGCTTGTTTCCAGCCTTTTCAACTGTCCAAACTCCAATAATGACCAAAAAGAAACATTTTTGACGATTCACAAGTGAAAAATACGAAATTGTGAAGTTTGTGATTATGAAAATGAAGGTTAAGAGAGATTTTTAGATGGAAATGTAGAGAAAATTAGAGGAAATGAAGATTTGCTTGTTTAGAATGAGAAAAAAGTGGTTGAAAATTCAATTCTAGAGCTTTAAGAGATAAAAAATGGTGGTTCATGGTGACTGAAAATATTGATGATGATGGCATAGTTGTAATTAAGAATAAATGTTTGGGGTGTATTTGATTTTTTGTATTTTTGGAAATAAATAAATAAATAAATAATAATGGCAAATTTGTAAATAATTCAAAAACTTAGGAGTATTAGAGAAAATTCAACGATGAATAGTAACTAAAAAAAAGAGGTTGGTTTTAGGTTTGACTTAAATTTTTAGGTTGCTTTTGAAAAACACCCTTTATATAGTCTGGAATTTTCAAAATTTATCCCAAATATATATATAAATATTAAAAGTGTATAATATATATAAGAAAAAAAATAGATGTCTTACCTATCTACTTCGATTAGATTCATGTTTTATCTTAGACATGCATCTCACGTAGAGCAAAACCAAACATCCCATTTATTATATTCTAACGAGCCTTTAGACTCAGTCATCAGAAGCTTAATCTTTCAATTAATTTCGATTTGGATGAATGAAATGCATTACCCTAGAAATCCCCAGAGTAAAGCTCAGACAAACTTGAACATAAGCAATAAAGAAGAAAGAGATAAAGCGAGAATGAACACAAGTTGAGAGCAGAGAAGCAAGGGTGAAGCGCAACGCCACGATAATAATACATGGGAGAGGGTTAGGATTTTTTTATGATATTACTAGATTTTGATCCAAGTTTTCAAATTGCTGATTTTATTTCCTTTTGATATTTTATATAATAAAGATAAAATTTTCTTAATTATAAGATTGTATGTATTAATATTTACTAACTTAATATATTTACAATTGTGTTGATTTTTTATATTAATATTTCTATGAGTAATTCTCTCAAATGGATCATTTTAAGGTTTTATCATAAAAAGAATTTTCAAGGAAAAAAATGATCAAAATTTTTCAAAGAAGCAAAAGACTCTTATGCTCTAGATTTTTAAATATAAATAATTTAAAATATTAAAATTAAAAAGAAAATATTATTTTTTAGTTTCAAATTATATGTTTTCAAATTTTAACATTTTATAAAAAAATTGAAAATTTATTTTCATTTTTCAAAAAAAAATTCAATTTTTCTTTTTGAAACTATTTTAATTTTTTTTTTGTTTTTAAACTTTTAATATTTATTTTATTTATTAAAAATTTAAACTTCACTTAAAATTTACCCTTTAATTCTAAATCCTAAGTACATATTAGTTAACCCTAGGATATAAGTGTATATATATATCTCTTTAATAAAATTTTGGTCTTTTTGATATTTGGAAGCTATATTTGTGACAAAACCTTTTTAGGGATATCCTATGATATTTCTCTATTTCTACTCGTATATGTTATTTTTAAGAGTTTATATATTTTAAAAAGTATTATTATATTAAATGTTTAAAATTACTTTTAAAAATTATATTCCAATGTCTGTTGTCCAAGTTATTAATTAAAGATGATAACTAATAGTGTGAAAAATCATATTTACAAAGTTATCGTGTTTTTCATATATGATAAAACTTAGCTAATCTTTTAGTTTGATTTGTACAAAAACTATCTAAATAAAGTAAACTATAATCTCTCCTACTTGCGCCACCTCATCGTATACTATTCTAAATTATGACACATGGCGTCTATATTTTTCACTCTTTCTCGGTTCTAAGATAATAAGATTTCTTAACTAAACAATTATATTTTCAATTCATTATTAATTTTGAGTTACTAGGGTTTGTGGGCTATTATTATTTTGGCCCAATACTTATTAGGGTTTGTTATTAATGTAAATTAATATATATATAATTATATATTTACATTATATAGATCTAAAAAATAATTATACATATAATATATTTTCTTTTCTCTTTATTAACTAGAAAATGAACAATAACCATAACTCTAATTATATATACAATAGACAAGTGAATAATATGTAAAAATAAAATTTATAAAAACTAAACAACTAAAGTCTCAGATTTTATGAATATATCAAAATAAGAATGATATATGAAATATTAAATTTTAATAACAGTTAAAAATACATTATTTATATGTTAGTTTTTTAGAACCGAGTTTTAAAGTTGACACGGGTCATTGGTTATCGGTTTTTCTTAAATCCGAGTTTTAAATTGAACCGGACTCGACTTCTTTAGCGAGTCACGGTCAAACCGGTTCACCGGCCGGTCCAACCGGTTTTCAAAACCATACTTTTTCACCATATTAATTTTTACTTAATGTTATTGACATATTTAGATATTTGGGATGTTTATCACCATAATACCATATTACACAATATGAATAGCTACCAAACCGGGTAAATTTATTAAAAAGAAATTCACATTCGTGTATTTTTTTAACAAGTCAATATAGATAATAGAAACGAGAAGATAAATTAGACTTTAGATTTAGAATTCACCTAACTCCGAATTAGAAGAAAGTAGCTTTTCGATAAAGTTAGAAGAAAAGTCAATGAAAAGGTCTCCAATCATCATTATGAGCAAATCAGAGCTCGTTTTAAAAAAAAAACAGTGCGTGTTATAATTATTTAGAGTAGTAAATTGATGCTTTATTCTAGAAGAACACATGTTCTTGCAAGGCAAACTCAATTCATGGAGTTAAAGGTCTTTCCAATAATTAAAGGAACTAAAAAAACAATTATATTGATGACTAACCAACTAATAACAACTAGGATAATTAATTGTGTAGTGATTAAATTAGATCAATTAGATACCAACAAATAAACGCGATTGAAGTGTTCAACATTATTTTTTATTCACTTAGTTGTCAAAGTTATTACCGTGTCCGTTGAGTTCTTGTACCGTTGTACCGACCAAATCGAGATGTCGGTCCAAACCAATGAATAAATAACATATAAATCATCAAAATGTAACAAGCAAACAATTATCAATATTATTAATTTAACAAACGACACAATCACTACAACAAATCCACACACACACCGTAACCCAAATGCAAAAAATAACATATAAAAATTCTTTTATTATTATTACGTCGTCAAATCAAATATTTAAGCACGACATGAACATCAATAATGCAGAACATAACAACTATACTCCACGGTAGCATCGAGGCTCGTCATATTAAACGACTTAGTTCGAGCCTCGACATAGCCTCTAGCAAACCGGAAAAGCCCACTTCCTCCGACGATCGGCATCTCTCTGACCTCAGAAAAAATCGTGTTCCGACCAAGGATCGTGATCGTGCTTCCATTGTACTTCCCTGTCTTAAAAACAAAGTTCATGGCCATTAAAAAACCAAACTCCTTTTGGGCCGCTCCTGCGTAAAACCCTTGGGCTCTACCAACTAACGTGGAGTTCACCGGAACTTGCGACGTCAAGGCGTTGTCAATCATATTGATTCCTCCAAAGAAGGTAGTGGAGTTTTTAACCGGTGGCTGGATCATCACTGCCGTTGGGTTTGGACCGCTATTGATGTCGTGCCAATAGACTTTAAAATGTGTTAGCTTCTCTTTCCTGTGGAAGCCGAGGAGTTTTCGATCTATAGTCCTTGCAAAGTTGTCTCCGTCGTCTCCGGTGGAATAAACGACGGCGAGGAGGAGGATTTGGATGGCGAGGAAGAAAATGAGCTTAGCCATGAGTTTTTCTTTTTGGTTATAGTATTGGTTTGTTATAAATGATGCACGACACTAAGGAGATGTGTGATGTTGTTTATATATATGTCGAGTTTTAGACATGTTTCTCGAGGAAAATAAAAAAATAATTGTATAATATTTTATTTGTGGATTCGATTTGATTTTATGGATTTGTTAAAGAATGTTGACTAGGGAATGTGACAATTTTTGTTTATAAATTTAAATAAATGGAGAAGGTTGATTTGTATTTATGTGTGATGTGCATAACGATAGTTTTATTTAAAACTCGATCTGTTTCAAAATATTTTATGTATTGACTAATGAATCTGATAATTTTCGTTTATAAATTTAAATAAATGGAGGATATTGATTTGTATTTATGTGTGATGTGCGCGATGATAGTTCTATACTCCACATGTTTCAACATGAAAGGATTTTCACATTTACTAAAAAATATAGAAAATTTTATTTATTAATACATTATTTATTAAAATGACATATTTTCCATAACTTTTAATCTATAAAATTTCAGTAAATACAATTATATTTTAAAAATTAATAATTTATCATTAATTAGTGCATTAAAATTTTTTAAAAATATATTTTTTTAAAAAATGATTTTTTAAAAATATAGATATTTTCAAAACGGAGAGAGTATTATAATCGTTGCTTCTCGCTGTCCCTTTGTTTACTTCTAAATTTTTTTTTTGTTCCATACCTCTTTTTCTATGTATAACTCATCACCAGTGCCATTCTTAGACTATTTCTTACGGGTGGGTACCGAGCAACTACTTACCAATTTTCAGGTACTTGATATTTAACTTGACTTATTTTGAAATAAGTTTTAGCAAAAAGAACTTATACTTGCAAGCTGCTTATTACTTTTTTTTTTTGAACTTATGCTGCTTATTACTTGCCAAATCAAGTACTCGTCTCTTGATTACTTGTAAAGTGAACATACGTTTACGTACAAGAAAAGATATACATCCCTTTTAACATCTAGAAATCACATAATTTTTCAAAAGAAAATTAAGAAAATAAAATAAGCGTTTGAAATATTGAAAAACTACATGACACTAATGCTTTATATTATTTCGATGCTCCACATGCTGACAAGGTTAACGATAAACGTGGGTTTTGATTTTTTAAAAGATTTTATTATCTTACTTAATAATGGGATGCATAATAATAATAATGAGATACCTAATATATTAAACTAATTTTGACATTATTGTATTGAAATCAAAAGATAAATATTTTACAAGAAACAAGCATTATTTAGTAATAACGCGTAACGAGATAAGTATCAAAAAATAAAATGATACTCCTTTTATTTTATATTAAGTGTTGTAGAAATATTTTTTTGTTACAAATAAATGTCGTTTTGACTTTCGATATAAAATTTATTAATTTTGTAATGCAATTTATTTTTCTATTCGTTGAAATATGTTTAATTGTACAGATAATTTTGTTTTTAGTAAAAAATATAGAAAATTAATTGTTTTTAAATTTTTGTGTAAAAAATTAAAATAACACTTAAAATGAAACAAATCGAGTACTTATATTTAGCTTGTTTTTGCAAGTAACAAAATTTGTTGATTTATTACTTGTTTTATCAACGCCAACTTCTTAGCTTATTAAGGTAAATACAGTCAAGTCACAAGTACAAGGAGTAATGATGTCCGGCCTTACTATTTCTTTGACAAATTATCAACCCTTCCATATGTAATTTGAATATAAACAAATTAAACTATTAATTAGAGATTGTTAATGAATTTGTCGTGGTTTACCTACTAGCAACGTGGCAGTTTATAACGGGTGCATCAGTCGAGAGAACGACTACGAAATCGGACAAAATAGATATTGGTCGAGTCTCTTAATTCAATTCATTAGAAAATACACAAACATGAGACTTGGTACATGTCAGTGCGGTCCAACATTTTCAATTTTATTGATGTCCATTTAAATTTTCTTCCCCCGTGATTCATGTGAAATTTTTACACTATTCTATTTATAATAAAAATTATCGTTTAAAATTATGATATACTAAACGATTAATTTTTTTACCAATGTTTGAGGTCGGTTTTACTACATGCAGTTTCGATATAGCCAAATAAAACGTTGACATAAAACCTTTAAATTTTTTAAAAAATTTATATTAGAAAAAACTCTAAATTTATAAAGAAAAGAAAAATTAATAAGCATTACAAAATTGTTTAGGATCTCTTAATCGATGACGGTCCCTGGCTGCATGTATAAACTGTATTTGTATGTATGTGAGTACACAATAACATTAACTATAACGTGTGAAGAAATACATTATTCTCGAATTTAGAGGCGTGCCTGACTTCATCGGAAAGACCATTACGTGAGGACCACTTTCCACTGTCGTGGGCAGGTCATGTCGTCTTCTCCGTTCTGTACGTTTATATTTGTTCGTCCACAGAAACTAAATTATTATTTTTTTGAAAAGGGTTTAAAATTTTGAAAACTTAGCTAGTCTTTGTTTTGTTTTTGGCCAAAAACTGTATATTTTGTCACGTATATGGATTAACACATACAAATCTAAATATATCAAAGCATCAGGGTGTGTTAAAGAGGCGCAAATTCCCCTTTTCCATGGGATCGATGTACTACTTAACTGCAGCAGCTACTATTGCAGACATTTGCAGATGCAGATGATTGCAGTTTTATGCGTTATTAAGATATTTAGATGACTGATAAAGCGGTTAAAAATATTTATATTTTATATAATTATAAAAAATAGTAAAAATTATATTTATCAAATTATACTATTAAATTTTTAAAAAATTATAGAAATATTTTCAAAAATACCCTTTTGAAGTTTTATCACAAAAATAGCACTTAAGAAAAAAAAAAGACCAAAATAGACATTTTTATTTTGAAAATTTTGATATTTTTAAAATCTTATTTAATTGAAACCTCACATCCAAAACCCAACCTCATAACTCTAAATCCTAAGTTTAGATTAATTAACCCAAGAGATATAAATATATATTTACACCATTTAGTAAAGTCTATTTTAGTCATTTTTTCCTTGCGTGCTATTTTGGAGACAAATTTTTTTTTAAATCTATTTTGGTCTTTATCTCATATATTTTTATTCAAAGTTTTATAATAAAAACTAAATATAATATATATATTTTGGTATATTCTATTATTTCAAATTAAAATTTTAGTTAAATATTTTTTTATTTATATAGTTTTTTGAAAAAATTTTACCTTCCCGCAAACCATAGATGTAACCAGCTTTTGAATTTCAGAGGTTTACTACAGTTTGAAACGATTTATACTATTTTTTGTAATTGTTTCAAAACACCAACCACCGCTACCAAGCACTAAATTTGTGTTTGCGGTTTTAGAGAGAAAACTAGTTATACCCTTATTAGACACAATAATTAAGTGTAAGTGTTGCATTCACATGCTTAAATATTCCAGCCGGATATTTATCATTGATTTTTTTTTTTTCATGTGCGACATCATCATCAATTAATACCTTTTGTTTATGTTGCAAAGGAAAACTTCTTTTCCAACAATATATATTCTTACAATTCAAATTCACAAAAGATTTTCCGTTTTTTAATTTCCAAATAAAATCATGAAATAAATTATATCATTTTATTACTTATGTTGACATTTTCCACACAACATAAGTAAATAATTGAAATCTATTTATGTTCTTATTAATTGCATATATTTATCAATTAAATTTGAGATAAATAAGTTTATTTATAAAATTAATAAATTTTACAATTAATATTAAAATTAAACTAAATTTTTAAAAATATTCTTTTTGTAACAATGAAAATGTCAAAATGACATTCTTCGTTAAACAGATAGAGTAACAGTTTTCTGATTTAAATTGATAGGATCATAGTTATTTGATGTTTTCTACATTAATTTTTGATTGGTTGTTTTTACTTACAATAATTTTCAAGCATATTTGCTTCCTTGAACTATAATCATTGTTCTTAAACATATTTGGTTTCAAGAACTATAATCACTTATACTGGAAATCCCATTAGAAGAATTTTCTCAAAAATATAAATTCATGTTATCATTGTATTTTACTCTCTTTTTTGTGTGAGTGGGTGTCATGACGTTACTTTATGCGCTTTTGCTTGCTTTATTCGCTCTCCCTGGTTTACTTTAAAAAAGTTTCCGTTCCATTTTCTCTATATAATGAAGCTTTAGTGGCACTCTAGACTAGCGGTGAGCACCGATCGAATAACCCCATAATTTTCAGTATTTGTAATTTGCTTCGTATCTTACGGATATCTGATTTTCCGATTTGTTTTGCTTCGGAGAAATACGGATATACGGCCTTCCGGATATCCGAATTATTTTTGGGCCGGATATCCGTATTATTTTTGGATATTTGTGAATATTTACGGATATCTCATATACTTTGTTTAATACAAGTAAATATAGAAAAATATACAAATTTGTTTTTAAAAAAATATTTTTACATAATATAAAATGAATAATAAAAATTAATGAAACTATATGTTCCATAATTTTCTAAAATTAATCAAATTTTCTTATAAACACATAATTTTTTTTTGAAAATTGTCTTTTTATAAAGATTTTATAAGAAAATTCTCAATAAAATTATATATTAAAATAATAATTTTATAAAATTATACATATAAAATTTTATATTTATTTGTAGATATACATCTTTTTGTATAATGACGGATCAAATCGGATATCCGGCTTTAAATTTTTTAGTATTTGTGGTTTGCTTCGTTTCTAACGGATATTAACTTTTAGTATTTGCTTTGCTTCGACGACTTACGGATATTCGGATTTTACGGATCGAATCGAAACGAATAACGAATCGAATCAAATTTAACGGATAAAATGCCGAGCCCTACTCTAGACTACCTTTTTGTCAAAGTATGATTTTTTTTTGTAATATCCAGATTTGAGTATTCGATGACAAGTTTTTTAAAATTGATTTGAATACTTATATTACCAAAATACATTTTCGTTTTTATTAGTTGTTCATAAAGGATTTTATGATTAAGTGTTTTTGAGCTGATTAGTTATCTACTTTATCTTGCAAATGAAATTAAAACATGTGATTATAAGATCAGTAAACAAGTGTTTCAAGTCTTTCTAAAATTAATGAAATTTTCGCATGGAGTCAAATCTACAAACCGAGTGAACATCATAAAACATCAATTAACTGTGGGTGTAGTTTGGCGCTCAAAAATATGGATTAAGCTAAATTTATTACTTAAACCTTTGCATTGGTACATTTTGTTGAGAAAGAAAAAAGTGATGAGTCCAAGCCAAGTTCCATTCTTCTTAATGAAGTGAAGACATGCTACATGTATAACACAGTGTATATGGTTGGTGATTTAGGGGCGTGCCTGAGTTCACTAATCAAAAATGTGGCCTAATATGTTCAACAAGATGGAGTTGTTGTAAATTTCATGTTTGACTTTTATGATTGGTCTAAAAGCATTCACTTGTTTACTGTAGTTATTTTGGAAAGTGGCAAACATTTTCACATAGTAGATTAATAAAAGGTTAATCAAATGTTGTCCATTCAAAAAGGAGAAATTTTAGTTTTAACACAAGTTTAATACCACTTTTCAAATTTATCTTTAATGAATGACTATTTTAAAAAATATCTTTAAATTTATGATGAAAATAAACTTAATTATTTTTTCTAAATATTTATAAAAAAATTAGAAACTCAATCCCACCCCTTTAACACTAAACCCTAAATAATAATCACTAAATTGTAAACCCAAATGTTAATATATTTTTGTTTGAAGGTATTTTTGAAAAGTGTACATAACTCATGTATTTTTAACAATTTCTCATTCAAAAATCATATAGTGAGCAACTTTTCTTTAATTTACATATCCACCACAATAAAATATTTGTTCCACATATTTTTCTTGACAAAAGAGAGAAACAAAAGAACATCTCATATTATAGCCCACAACATTTTTAGTTTTTTGGTTTATGTAACATCAATCCAAATAATCTTTATGCGGTCCATTTAAATGAAATAGCCACTATAGAGTTCAATACATATATGATTTGAAATCCATAAGCCCACCAGGTTGATTGACATAAGCAGTAGCCAGTAGAGTTGGAAGGAGGTGGTAACCCCGTTTTTAAAGTAGGACGGAAATAAGAAAAAAAAAACTTGTATATCTTTTTGAAGCTGAATTTTCAATATGATAATATATTGTTTTACATGGAAAGTGCATTTTATTAAAACAAAATTTCTTCTTTAAAAAATAAATATAATATTTTAGTTGTGAAGTTGTTGCTGTAAATTTTAACCTGAATTTTTAAATTAATTTATAAGTAATAAAAAGAACAAAGAAATAATAAAAATATAAAGAAAAATGCATGACTGTATATGTTTGAATAAAAATGATTGTATTTATCTATAGTAGTTAGATGAAAATAATTGATAGTTAAAACATAAACTAGCATGGTTATTAGTTATAAATTTATATAAATAGATTAAAAATATATAGGAAAGCTGAAACCACGAAAAAAAGGAAAAAAAATGACTAAATATAAAAATAAAAAAATCTTTATATAGATTCAGTCTTTGAACCCATGCAAAGAAGATATAAAAATAATAATTTATGATCATTAAGCTATTGTACACAAATTTTATATTTTAAATCGCATGATGCCCAAAGTCTCTTCTCTCCCGGTACAACGGTCTACGGTCTACCTACGCTAAAAGCCTAGAACTATACTTGTACTAGGCTTCTTTAATACCTGGTCTTGGCGTTGAGTTTGAGTTGTTTGTGGTGCACCAAAAAAAAAGAAGTTTGAGCTGTTTGTAATTTTAGTTGCGTTATAATAAGTTGTTTCGATGCAATGTTATGTAGCAATACTATAAAAAGAAAAGTTAGAAAACGAGTCTTAATATTTTTACAAAACATTATTGACAAGGGAATAATAAGACCATTTTTTGTTTACAGAAATTAAATTTATCTAGAACCTATATAGGGGTCGGTACAACATATATCATGAATTTGATGGCATATATATCTAGACCTGGCCTGACATGGTTTTTATATCCTTTTGGTCTATTTCTGGGATAGACTGTTAAATAAGAAAAGTCTTTTAAATATTTTGAAAATTCAAATTGTTAAATATTAACTACTAAAGCCTTTAGGCAAGGGAGCTTTATGACGGCAAAAAAAAAAAAAAACGGATGAAAACATGTGCATCTGCATAATTCAACATATAAACTGTATTTCTTCTAGTATGAATATATTTATACGTTAATTTTGACTAAAAAGTCTTTTTTTTAACACATGACTAATAAATGATTTTAACTACAATTTTGATAAAAAAATATATGGACGAACTGATACTTTCATTTTACTTTAAAAGGTATTGTGTTGCCCAACAGTTTTTTGGTGAGCTTGGTGAGATCTTCAAGCATAGTCTTTCAAGGAGTGTGATTCATATTGATGGGTTACATGCTTTACACACCGAGTTTGATTCCTAAGGGATGTTTATTCACGATGAAGATAGAAACCTAGTGGTTAAATGTTCCACTGGAGAAGCTCTTCATAGAGCTAAATCGTTGATCAACATCGAATTTAGTTGGTTATTCGTTATCAATATAATGTTTGTTGTGATACTATATTTGATTCTCGATCAGGTCTACAGTGGAAACGTAGTGTACTCTAGTTTGACCACTAACTATCAAAGAGAGGAATATGATCAAGAGCAACAACCCTTCGAATCGCAGTCGACTCAGAAAATGGGTATTGTTCAGAATCTTCAGATGAGTAAACTTGTTGATCATGTAGATAAAATATGAAAATCTTTTAGTGATTATTAATATATCGGTTGGTGCCATGTGTGATACAAAATGTACTATCTTCTAGCTCAAATAATAAAGCAAATGATCAATAAGTATTTTGGTGAGTATGTGTTAAGAGTTTATTTTCTTTTCACGGGTAAATAACTTATTTCACATCAGAAATCTCATATAATAACAAATATACACAATTTTTTAACATCGTTCTAATTTCACACATTATAATTATCCTAACCTACTTTCCTCCAATTAGAAAGATCGAAATCCGTATCCATTCTTCTCATCCGGATTTCAATAAACTGTTAAAAGAAGATTGGTAAAAAAAACATAATCTACTCGGGTCCTATTTTTACATTGTATTAGAGGCTGTGGAATGAAAAGTTATGTTGCAAAACTCTTACATGTCGAGTTTAGCAATATCCAAGCCCGTATTAAGAAAGCTTTTGAGCGGTTGGAAGAGGTTCAAAAACATCTTCTTCTCCTGCAATATTATACGGGCAACCTTGGCATAGAAAATGCTTCAGCTTCTATCTGTGGAACAAATTCAGGCTCTCCATCCTTACAAATGTGATTCAGCCTTGCCGGATAGTCTGAGCACAGTTCATTCTTCTAAAGAGATTCATGGCTGCACTCTTTGCATTGCCTAAGAACAAAGCTCCAGGTGTTGACAGTTTCTCTGTAGAGTTCTTCATTACCTCGTGGGACTTGGTAGGTCCTCATTTGATAGATACTGATTTTTGAAAAATTTATAAATTAAAAGTCTGATAGAACCCGGTAAAAATCCAAAAACTCGTTATTAATCTGTGATCTGATACCAAGGATCCGATAAAACATAAAATATATGATAGTATTTTTTTTATATTAATCATATATTTTTTAATATTACACAAACTTGTGATTTTTGATGATATTTTTATTATGTCATCTAAATAAAAAGGATAATATAAAAAACTTATTAATATGACAGTATTAGTTTATTTTTGTTATTAGTAACCTATTAAAAGTTTGTATTTTTTTTTTTTTTTTTAGATTTACAATTTAATTCTATGATACATAGCTCCTAGCCAAAAAAATATATAAAAAAACAAATTATAAATTAAAAACTTCACTTTAAAAAATCAGGGTTAATTATGGTCTAAGAAGCTTAATCTTTCAATTAATTTTGTTTTGGGTGAATGAAATACATTACCCAAATCCGAGGAAGAGCTATGGCTGAACAAAATTGAACATAAGCAATATCGTGAAGCGCAACGCCACGATAATAATACATGGGAGAGAGTTAGGATTTCTTTTATGATAATACTAGATTTTGATGTAAGCTTTGAAAGTGCGGATTTTATTTAATAGAGATAAAAATTTCTTAATCATAAGATTGTATGTTTTAATATTTAATAACCTAAAATATTTACAATTGTGTTGATTTTTTATATTAATATTTGTACGGATAATTCTTTTAAATAGACAATTTTAAGGTTTTGTCACAAAGAAAGTTTTCAAATAAAAAAATAACCAAATTTTTTTTATTAAAAAGGTAAAAAAAGTCTTATACTCTAGATATATAACTATAAATAATTAAAAAAAGAATTATAGTTTTGAATTATGTATTTTCAAATTTTAACATTTTATAAAAAATTCAAAAAAAAAATTCATTTTTTAAATCAATAAAATTTGCTTTTTGAAATTTGAGAAAAAAAATTGAAACGATTTTAATTTTTTTTTATTTATTAAAATTTTAAACCTCACTACCAAAACTCACCCCTTAACTCTAAATTCTAAGTACATATTAGTTAACTCTAGGGTATAAGTGTATATTTACCTCTTTAATGAAACATTTTGTCTTTTTTATCTTTGAAACCTACATTTATGACACAAAAAATTTAGGATTATCCTAGGATATTTCTTTATTTCTACTCGTATATACTATTTTTTAAGAGTTTATATTTTTAAAAGTTTTATTATATTAAATGTTTAAAATTACTTTTGAAAATTATATTCCAATGACTGTTGTCCGAGTTATTAATTAAAGGTGATAACTAATAGTGTGAAGAATCATATTTATAAAGTTATTGTGTTTTTCATATATGATAAAACTTAGCTAACAGTTTAGTTTGATTTGTACTAAATCTATCTATAAATAAAGTAGACTATACTCTCTCCTTCTTGCGCTACCTCAGCATACTCTATTTTAAATTGCGATACATGGCATGCCGTCTATGTTTTACACTCTTTCTCGGTTTTAAGATAATAAGATTTCTTAACTGAGTTATTATATTTTGAACTCATTATTAATTTTGAGTTAGTGGCGTTTGTGGGCTATTATTATCTTCGGTCCAATACTTATTAGGGTTAGTTATTCTTCATCACCAAAAGTTTAACGTTTCAGCGACTTGGCTCTTGGAAGGTTGAAAGCTAAACTAACGCCTCTGTAACTTCTTCAGCTTACGGCAATCAGATCCATTTATGCAAGCATTAACTGGCCAAGAGAGTTATATTAATTAGAAGTTTGGGAATTAAGATCTGAGCTCTGATACAATATTAAATTCAAGTTTATTATTGGTTTTCAACTTAAATTAATTGGCGGTAAATTAAAACATTTTAAACATTTGTTAATTATTACTCCAATTACTGATGTTAGACTTCATCCATTAACACTTCTTTCACGCTTATGTGTGGACAAATATAAGAACATCATCCATATAGTGGGTCAACATGAGGTGGCTATGATACCATGACAGATTCATGTTTTATCATGGACTTCTTCAAATCAATTGGCGATGAGTGTATTGACTTTAACGTTTTATATATTAGTAGAATAATTCTCCAACTATCGATATGAGATATTTCATTCATTAATACTTTCTTTCACAGAGGGTATGGATAATTGTGGGAACAACATTTAATGAATAATCTAACATTAGATGACTTTGATACCATATTGAATTTAACTTTTTATGATGGGTTTTTAACTTAAAAATAATTGATAATAAATGAATTAACCTGAACTATTTATATATTATCTAAGATTTTTAATTTTTTTTGATGTAAGTTACTTTATCCCTAATAAATTGTTAGTCCCATTTTCTATTAAAATTTCAAATATTCACAAATGATCGGTTGTCATCTGTGAAGAGATCATGTTCCATACCAGATAATTAATCTTCTTGCATGTATATTCATGACACCTTTAGATATTCACATTATTTCACAAATAAAAGCTATCACGAGTAAAAGATATTTTCCTCCCCAAGAAAGTCAAAACATGGACAAAATATTTATTTATGGCTCGAAACAATTCATGCCAGAAAAGCACCAGCTAGTTAAGAACATCTCCAATGCTGTAATATCTTAAAATAGGGTGTCAAACAATTTAATAAAATAATTTGACATAATTTAATGAAAAATACCCTAAAGTAGAACTAAAAGAATTGTCACCAAAATAGTCTAAAATAGAATTTATTTAAAAATATAAATATACATTTATATCTTTTGGATTAACTAATATAGATTTAGGTTTAGAGTTATGGGGTGAGATTTTGAAGGTAAGATTTAAAATTTTTTAAAAATTAAAATTTTCAAAAAATGTCTATTTTGGTAATTTTTAGAGTTATTTTGTGACAAAAACTTAAAATATGTATTTGAGAGATTTACCTTAATTTAATTCAACTAAATTTTAATGTCAAGGATAAAATTGAACCAATTAGAAAGCGCCAAATGTTTTAATAGTTTCTTATTTTTCAAATGAAACATTCTTTTTATTCTCTTTCATAACCAAAATACTACAATGAAAAATAAACTTTAAATCCAAAAGCCTCTGGAACCGCTTTTAAAGAAATTGCTAACGTTTCTTTCTTTAATTCTCTCATAGATGAGTTGGTTGATTACTTGATTCTTTTGAAACAAAAATAAATGTAAGCCATACCAGATTTTTTTGAAGTTTTATCAAAAAAAAATATTTCAAGAAAAAATGATCAATATAGATATTTTTATTTTGAAAATTTTAATAGTTTTTTTCTTTTGAAATCTCACTTTTAAAATTTCACTCCATAACTCTAAACCTTAAGTTTAAATTAATTAACCTAAATTTTTTAATGTATATATACACCCTTTAATAAAATTTATTTTGATCAATCTTTTTCTTATGGTTATTTTGGTAATAAATTTTTTTAACATCTATCTTAGAGTATTACTCTAATAAATCATATCTTAGAGTATTACTCTAATAAATCACACTCCAACAACAGTAATAAATATATATTCACGTTGAAAAGGTACTTACTTATCTTGACGCAACTATACATGTGACAACGTAATAAATTCCCATCATCCCACCAGTAATACATCGGCGCTAACATCGTCCATATATATATACCTTTCTATCTATCTAAAAGTGAACAATCAACAGATATACACAGAGAGAAATATCACCCAAAAAAAAGATCAAAACAAGGAATGGAGCTATCAACGAGAACCCTAATCATAACCATCGTGATAACCTCCATGTTGGTAGGGTTTGGAAGCTCAGATCTGGATCAAGACAGAGAAGAGTGTACGGACCAGCTGATAGTACTTTCACCGTGTCTCACCTACGTGGGTGGAAACGCAAAAGCTCCAACAAAAGATTGTTGTGGAGGTTTTGGTCAGGTTATAATAAAGAGTCAGAAGTGTGTTTGCATATTGGTCAAAGACAAAGATGATCCTAATCTTGGCCTCAAGTTTAACGCAACCCTAGCCGCTCATCTCCCTGCCGCTTGTCATATAACAGCTCCTAACATCACCAAGTGTATTTGTAAGTCTCACTCTCTTTCTTTTTACCTAATTCTGGAGATCACGTAGATACATTTAGGTAGTCCATAATAGAGAAATTGCCAAAAATAACATAAATTAAGTAACACTTTACAAAAATCCACATTATCAAAAATATATTAACATTTGGATTTATAATTTACTGATTATTATTTAGGGTTTAGTGTTAAAGGGGTGTGGTTGAATTTCTATTTTTTTAAAAAAATATTTTAAAAAAATGAATTAAGTCTATTTTCATCAAAGAATTAAGTTTTTTTTTTGAAAATAATCATTCATTAAAAGTAAGTTTGTAAAGTAATATCAAACTTAAAGTAGAAATGAAATTCTCCTTCCATAATACCCATTATTAGTTGATTATATGAAGAATTTTTCATTTAGTTGTTATACCATATGGAAATGAAAGTAGTTTATACTAACTATTACGTTCATAAAGTTTAAGTACGTTTCGTATTCTTCGGTTTTAATTATTAGTAATTTTATAATAAACTAGATTACGTATTATTCATTTTTAGTTGTTATACCACATGGAGATGAGAGTATAGTTGGTGGTATTTAATGGTATTTGCTTTATACATAAAGTGATCACAATTTTTTAATTTAAAGTAGTTATTACGATTTTTTTTTGTTTACTTGAACGTGTTTGCATTTGATTTTTATGGGAAGCGATTCTGCATTTATCTCCAAACTCGACACTGGCTAGAGAGTTTGAGAGTTTAGGAAGGCTTGAAGCAAACGCCAACCCCACACCTCCTTCACAAAATGTTAAAGGTAACTAAAACTAATAAAACTTGCTCTTTTAAACTAATTTTGTCAACATTACTATGTAATTAAGCACACCCTTTGAGCTAATCATATTATCATATAGATATGATTAGGTCAATAACTACAGATGATTAAATGTAATAATTCTTTTTTTTTGGGGGGGGGGGGGGGGGTGTACTTATATATAAAGATGGGGCAGGAGGAAAAGCTGAGTCACTGAAGAGTGATGGAGATAAGAAAAAGAAGAGTTGGTTGGCTGTTGAGCTTTTAATATTTGCTCTTTTCTCTCATCTTCTTTTTGTTATATCTTCTTTCCATCCTTCCTCCTTTATTTAATGTTATTTTGCTTTCAGTATCTTATATATGTACGCATATGATCTTATGCATGTACATGATTGAAATATTTAATTGCTTAGGTGCTTAAATTGTAATAACTAAAAATAACTTTTAATCTTCCTTTTAAGTTGTTAGTAAGCTATTTTTGTTAATCATATCATTTAACTTGTTACAAGTTGTCTCACCATAACAAACAAACTTGGGGGGTGCCAAAGGTTAACTTCATTTTTTCTTAAAATAAATTAAACTCAAAATAAATTTATATTTTGTTTAAATGGTTCCTTTCATTTTCTTCTCAAAGCAAACATTTTAAGTGTATTCTATTATTAATAATTTTTATTAATTTTTACCAGAATAATGTTTGCTATTTTACAAAACTTACAATTTTATCAGGAAATAATTTTTTTCTAGCTAAATCTTCACTATATACATAAGTTTAGCTTTTTTTTTTATAAAAATATACAATGATTTATATAAAAAAATATAATTATATTATGAAAGTATTGTTAATCTATTTACAGTATACAACAATAATACTGATTTTTATAGATATAGAATAAAACTAAATAAATTTTATAGACCACTTATAAATAAAAAAATAACATTGAAATAAAATTGTTAATAGTATTCTCGCAAATTTAAAGGAATACTATTCATAAACTATTTTCCTTCTCAAATTAATAATCTATAAGATTGTTTTGTCTCATTTTTGATATTTTTTTTCCTCAAAATAAGAGACCATTGAAAATGGTATAATCAGTCACACACTCACATTATAACAATTTGGCTTAAAATGATATATATACTATTGAAAAAAAAATATTTATATATCTAATAAAATATATGAACTTGTAAAAAATCCAAAATCTTAATAATATATATTTTAATCATAGTTCATATATGTAACCAACATAAAAAATGATGTGAAACAACCACTCAAATAACCAATAAACTGAAAATAAAGTATATTTACTTTACTTTTATGATTATCCGTTTTTCAAAATTTCATATCAATTAGCTGAAATAGAAATGTGTATTCTCAATTATTAATAATATCTTTCTACTCTATATATCATACATATTAATTGTTTACTAGTCTATATTCAATTTCTGTGTTCTAGAATATAGACTAGTAACTTTTTAAGAATCAAAATTTATTGTACGAATTTCATTTTAATCATAAAACTCTAGTTGATTATTTTTGATTAAAATGGACAATCAACTAAAACCTTTGTCTTAAAATATAAGTTCAAAAGGCAGAATCTGTCAGGTATTTAAATATTAAAATTATTAATTTGGACAACGAATTACTCTTATCGATGCCTTAAGAATGGTATGTTCGGACTATATAGTATCTACTATCTACCGATTTTTGTATTAGTATATAATATTATATACATTAAATTATACGTCAATTTGTTCAACCACTACATCAGATATTATTTTAAATGAAGGGAACGATTTTGTCATAGGAGATGAGACACTCATGTTTTTTTTTCATCTGAAGTTGATTAAAAGGGAACCAAAGTATACACAAGAAGCACCTCAATATTGCACCCCAAAAAAGAAGAAGCACGTATGTTGAGCACGACCCATATTAGAATATACAATTTTGGAATATACTGGATGAGAAAATTGGAGAAGAACTCCAATAAATATAATACATATTTACCAATAAATATAATACATATTTACCAACAAATACTATCACTTATATGTTATTTGATGTAAACTATGTCACTATAATGATTCTAAGAATCATTAAAAAATTGGTCCATTTTAATATAGATTATATTTTTAATTAAACTAATGATAAAATTAATTAGTAATCTACAAAATTATTCTTCATTAGTTTCCTAAATAAAAACTACATAATTACCTAAGATAATTTATATATATATATATATATATATATATATATATATATATATATATATATGTGTGACAATTAATAATTTTGAATAACAAATATTTGATAATCATTTGTATATCTTCTATTTTTTGGTTAATTTTATATTATTAAATAAATTAAAAAATCATATAATAAAATTTTAGATTTTTGTATATGTTACTTTTTTTATTTTTCTAAAACGACTATAAATTACTGAATTTGTTAAAATCTCACACTGAAATTTTAGTTATATGTATCATACTTGAATTAATAAAATTAATTACTTTTACAGTTTTAATTGAGGAATACCCTAAAAAATTTAAAACAGTTTGTCACTAAAATAAACTTCAAGAAAAATGACTAAAATAAATTATATTAAAAAGTGTAAACATACATTTATACCAATTGAATTAACTAATCTAGACTTAGGATTTAGAGTTATAGGATGAAATTTTGGAAGTGAAACTGAAAATTAAAAAAATTAAAAAAAAAATAAAATTTTTAAAATAAAAAATTCTAATGTCATTTTTCTTTGAGGTTAAATTTTGTGATAAAACTTTAAAAAAAATCTATTTGAGAGATTTACCCGTTTTAATTTGATCAAATCTTAAAAATGTATTTTATTATCAATTAAAAATCTAAAATTTATGGGTATGATTGGCTTTGCTGTATATGCTCTCCACTGCTACAATTACACCTACAGCCTTAAGTCTACACCAATCTAGATTTGCATTTTTTTTAAAATTCACAGCCATTTTTTAAAAACTCACATTAATATAACAGATGTGGAGAGACAAATATCTACAGCCCAAATCTAAAGACTTTTAAGAATTAAATATCTAGAACCAAAGCAAAAAAAATCACATATATAATTTTATAGCTTAAAAATTAAATCACAGCTCTTGCCAGTCAAACCCTATATATTTAATAAATATTTTATAAAACATCTCAATTCGCACATGAAGGGGATTATTACCTTTTTAGATTTACTAGGTTAAGACAAAACACACGGTGAATGATTTTTTAACAATAATAACATTATATATTAGTAACTAGGTTATAAAATATACAATTATAAATATATAATAAATAACATGAATATAAAAAGATGACATGCATAATTTTTTTAGTTTAGCTCGTAAAGAATTCATTAGTAGTTGTTAAATCAACTAAAATTTATATGACTTATTTTTTTATCTTAAAAGATGTTAAGTGAAAATGAAAAAGGTGTACAATTTATTTCATGGAATTTCATATTAATTTATTCATATTAATTTATTTTGGAGGTATAATTTGTTTCAAACATCATATTAATTCGCGGACGGGCCCAGACATGTTAATCCAATAATTTAATTTTGTTTTATATTGTGTATATGAATAGTTAAAATATAAGTTGGACCAATGACACTAATTGTAATTAATCTAGCTATTAAAAGATAATTATAAAAGTATCCTAAGGATGCATGAGAAAATGACACATCATCATAATGACAATAGTGTAAAATAAACTATAAAATTAAAGTTACTCTTCTAAATTGATTCTCTATTACTAATAAAAGATAACACACACAACGATATCAAACCTTTTGTCAAAAAAAAGCACACACAACGATATGTGTACATCCATATTAATAATTGACAACGTATAAGGAAATTTATTTTAAAAATGCCCTTTTAAGCCACACAGGAAACGTATGTACTATGTGCATGCAAATAAGGACACAAACATATGGACAAGATATCATTGGTCACATATAAAGAAGAGTCATACACCACAATGCAGCTAATAACTGTTAACTAATATGGTTTCCCTAACAAAAATGGCATCGTTATTCTCACTTTTTACCCCATTATTTTCAACTAAACCTTACGTATAAATAATAGAACCATTATGTTGGATGATTGATTGTTATGAGCAAATTGATACAAACATGGAAAATGATAAGTCTCAGGCTCAAGTATGCATGTCCAAATTTCAGCAAAAAAAAGTATGCATGTCAATGCACCAATGGGCAAGAGTTACGACTTAAGAAATGATATTTTAACAACACTTTAATTATATATATATTTTAAATACAAACGCATAGAAGTACATTTTGATCATATTTCATAAAAATAATGGTAGTTAGTAGTTATGATATTAAATGTTACCCTATGATAGACATTTGTCCCTCTAATTTTACTTTTAATCACAGTCCTGCTTGCCCAATTAATTCTTTGACATTGACATCCAGCTAAACCATTGACCACAAAAAAAACAAGATTGTTTACTTCTAATCTGTAAAAGTGTACTTCCTTATGATGCTGATGGCTCAGCAGTTAGACTAATAAAAGTTATTATTACCAGACCATAACACAGTTCTCTAGTTCCTGACCATGAACACCAATAGGATAAGTGGTAAACATAGCTGCCATATACTTGACATACACTATCCTCGCCATGCAAATTTTGTTCTGTTGGTTACATAAATAAACTCTCATATTGAATCATCGGAATCTTCTGATTCACTTCTCTCAGGCTCAACTTCTGATGGATTATCATTATTATTAGTCCCTGTCTCAGGAGCTTCTTCAGGCTTTTCACCAGGTGTATCAGCAGGTGAAGAAGAAGAGACTTTCTTATTTGTATTCTCGTTCGCAACTGTTTCCTCTTGCTGCTGCTCATTTCCCTACACACATCAAAAAGTTCAGGTTAGATAAACTGGAACTACCTCAGAGTTATGTATATATTCAAATAGAATTCAATTAACCAATCATCAGACTTAAAAAACAAATTTACGTTTTCGACTGTTCTGCCACTCAAGATGTTCAGCAAGTCCCTCTCAACGCGCTGTACAAGCTCCGGCTGCAACATTTTGACACTCACCATTATTAATTCAAAAGAATAAACCATCTAGTAATGACACAACATGTGTTAACAAATGCAAGTTTACATTAAGGTCAGGCTCTCGGCGAAATCTTCTCTTACGAGCATCCTTCATTGGAGGAGTAAGACCATGTCTGTATTCAACTGTATTAGGCGCAGGGTCACCCGGCTCCCTAACCATGATCATCTGTGCCAATGCCAAACCGAAGCATACATCATATTGCTTTATACATCATACTCTAAAAGGGTTAACAACACACATATAGCAGACTAATGTAGAATCATCATACATCCACAAAAATGGAGTTACCTGGCCAATGTCAGCAGTTTTGACAAGTGCAGAATCATCATAAGTTTTAAAAGACTCAACAACAGCAGGAAGATCCAGCAGAGAAGCTGGGAACTCTTGGTTTCCAATCACAAACGTCCCGCTTCTCCCATCCTCTGCATAGACAATGCTAAATGGATCTCTAAGCAGATTCAAGAACAATGCCACAAGAATGTCTTTCAGGTTTATCTCATAGAACATTAGCTTTACACAAACCACAATATCAAGTTCCTCTAGAAGATGCTATTAAAATTGATTTTCTAGAAACACTTCAACTCTTAAAACAGTTTCAAGAATGTCTTTTAGGGATCTATATGAAACATTCAAGAACGTATCAGACATAAGTTTTAAGGAAAAAGGATGAAACTTTAGACAACTCTAACTCAGATATGGATCAAGTCTGATGCATACACAATGTTAAATGAATCTCTAGGCAGAGTCAAGAACAATGCCACGTGATTGGCTTTCAAGCTTCTCTGATAAAACCTTCAATTTACAGAAACCACACTACAGTTGTCCTCCAAGAGATACAATCAGAAACAGGTTCAAGAATGTCTTTTAGTGTTCTCTATGAAACATTCAAGAACGTATCAGAGACATAAGCTTTAAGGGAAAAAGGTTGAGACTTTGGAGGATAAAACCCAAATTGAATGAGCTAAAAGAGACAAAACCCAAACCTGAGAAGCACAAATCTAGAGGGATCTCGTCGGAAGTAGAAGCCTCCTCGCTCAAAAGGCGATCGATTCGCTCTGAAACAGACGGTGGAACCCTAAGTATGAACTGTTCCTCCATGTCACCAATTGACGAGAGAAGAATCTATTGAATCCTTTGAAGAGTCTATCTTTGATTCTTCTTTGTTATGTAAGAGAATCACAAGCTGGAAGAGAGAGACATGATGATAGATCTTCCTAGAAGAAACACAATACTCTTCTATTATTTATACTTTCCCCTGTAAGTTTTAACATTTTATTTTCACACCCAATAGTTTCCTACATTTAGAGAACCCCCCCCCCCCCCCATATGCTTTTATTTATATCATTGATTCTTTCTCTAGATATTTATAAAAATAACTCTTTTAGATAGGCTTTTTCTTTTTTTTTGTCACCAAAAAATCTTTTGTTTTAAATGAATAAAATATTTTTTTTTATTTTGAAATGTTTAATATTAACTTTTTTATTTTTTTTTAAATTTTAAATTCTATTTCCAAAATCTCACTCTATAACTATAAACTTATTTTTGTCATTTTTACTTTTGAAAGATATTTTTGGATAATTTTTTTATAAGATTATCCTATAATATTTTTTATTTATAATGACATTATGAGAAACGAAACAATGAAAAAGTATTTCACTAATGAATAAGCTTTTATTTGAAAAGCATCATTAAATTTATTTAATATTGTATTTTCTCAATAAATAATACATATATTTTTGTTTATCAAGTAAATTTTTTTTTGAAATTTCTGAATATTAACTTTATAAATTATAATAGTTATTCGTTAAATTTGTTCGTTAACATTATGAACCATAAACTTTAGAAGGTTAATTTAGAGAAACTGGAAACCATATTAAATCTTTGAGGGTACATTAAATAAAATAGCGAGTTGTAGGTTAAAGACAGTATTTAAAAAGGTTCTGGGGGTTAAAATGTAAGCAAGTATTAATATATATAACCCTAATTCAGACAGCAAAGCCTTTCTCTCATAGTTCTGTCGCCGCCTATAATCACAAACCACCTTCGCTCTCCGGTAAGTATTTTCTCTTCTTCCCACCTTATATTCCTTTCCCCTCGAATATTCCGGCCACGATTCTTTCATTCTGTACACGCCTCCGTAGTAGATCGTGGCTCTTTGTTCGTCCGTAAATTGTAGTAAAGTCTGTATTTTTATCATCGATTTATAAGAATTGAATCGCACCGTGGACGAAAGTTTCGCCTTTTGTGTCCATGCACATATAAATTTTCTTGACTCGAAACTAAACTTGAAATCTGAGCTGATTCAGTTATTATTATTGGTCTCTTTGAGACAGTTTAGTTTTGCAATTGGAACAAAAACTGATCTGAAGTGGTAAGTATGTTAAGGGGTTGTTGTTTGGTGATTTGAAACTAGGTTGAATACTTTTTTGAACTTCCCTCAGATGATAGTATCATAGCTCTTGTGTTTGTGGTGTCTTGTTTCTTAAACGACCAGCCATTTCTGGTTTTATTTGCTCTTACCTGGATTGTGTTGATTGACTGATAGAGAGGTTGAAAGCTCGCTGCAATGAGGGGAAGGAGCTACACTCCGTCACCACCAAGGGGTTATGGGAGGAGGGGTCGATCCCCAAGCCCTAGAGGAGGTCGATATGGTGGTCGCAGCAGGGACCTCCCTACCAGTCTTTTGGTTCGCAATCTACGCCATGATTGCAGGTTCTCTATAACTCCCTTAAGCTAACGATATAATTGTTTGGATATACATCTTAAGCATATCTAGGCATGATTTGCTCTTTTATATACTGTGAAGACTTATAGAAAGTTGATGTCTGTCCTCAGGCTCAGAGCTATCTTGATGATTATGTTCTTTGTATTGTTGACACTGACCCCAATCTGTATTCATTTTTCGGCTTTTATCAATTCAACTTCTCTTCTTTTCTCCAGGCAAGACGATGTCAGGAGGTCATTTGAGCAGTTCGGCCCTCTCAAGGACATTTACTTACCAAGGGACTATTATACTGGGTGAGCATGACGTTCATGAATCTTTGTTTACTACGTTTAGTTTCCTTCCTTTCCCGTTCTTCCATTTCCCTGTGTCTCCTCATGGATACAATGCGTTATGAGAATCTTTTAATTGTAGTCTTATTTGATGAACTAATATTAGGCTCCATTTCTCATAGTTTACTTACTGTGACATGAGGTCTTTGTTTGAAGTTTGAAATCACTAGTGTTATGTGTCAATAAAAGAAAGAGAGTCAAATTGAATTTAGTACCTGTTGGGACTTTTTTTGTCGCTTAATTAAGGAGACGGATACAATGTTAAATATGTTCAATGTGTGAACACACACTATGAGTGTGTTAATTGAAGTTGTTGAGGTTTAACAGTGAATCTAAAGAATTGAAGACATCAAAGAAGTAAGTAGAGTTCTTATGAAGATGTTGTATATATGTAGTGAAGAGTTGAAGTGAAGTTGAGTTTGTATTCAATATGAAGATGAATCCAGTCTTCAAGAAGACATCTTTATACTGAAACTTTGCGAGATTAGCAGGCAAGTGCTTGCTTATTTCACGTTTATCTTGAGGTATCTTCTGTTGCAGGGGATCACATCGTTATGGCTTGTTGTGAAGTGGTGCATCTTTGTCATCATTTTGTATGTTAGGTTTCATAGTCTGAGATCTTGTTTTGTTCTATTTGTCAAATGCAGAAATCCGCGAGGGTTTGGTTTTGTTCAGTTTGTGGATCCTGCTGACGCTGCTGAGGCAAAATATCACATGGATGGTTATGTTCTTCATGGCCGTGAGTTGACTGTTGTGTTTGCGGAAGAGAACAGGAAGAAACCTACTGAAATGAGAGCTAGAGAGCGTGGTGGAGTAAGGTGCATAGAGCTTTCTCCTTTTGTGAACTTTTATGTTTATATATCTTTAATACTCTTTTGTGTCCGTAGGAGGCGTAGCCCCCCTAGGTATTCTCGTTCTCCTCCCCGTCGACGTGGTAGATCTCGGTCAAGGAGTGGTGATTATTATTCTCCTCCACGAAGGCATCATCCAAGGTTTCTACATGTTCTGTGTGAAATCCATTACACATCTCTATTTGGACAGAACCATTCTCCTGTCGAGTATCATTCTTGTGCTGACTGACCATCTCTCTATTGTCACAGGTCCATCTCTCCCAGGGAAGAACGATATGATAGGGGGAGATCATACTCGCGCTCACCCGCCTACAATGGCTCAAGGGGTCGCAGTGTAAGTCCAGCCAGAGGTAAGAGCCGCAGCCTAAGCCGTAGCCCAAGAAGAAGCATAAGCCGTAGTCCAAGAAGAAGCATAAGCCGTAGCCCGAGCCCGAGGGGAAACGGGAGTGTAACCCCTAGGAGAAGCAGGAGCTACACACCTGAACCAGCCAGAAGCCGCAGCCCGCGTGGGGAGCAATATGAAGACCGTTCACCAAGCCAGTGATTGATTCTTCACTCATTGAATATTGATCTCTATGTTGTGGTTGTCTCTCTCTTTTTCTAGCCTAAGACAGTTATGAAGATTCGAAAAGATGAGATCTATGCAGGGTCGAACCCTTGGTTCTTTTCTTTTTAAATGTTTTGATGATCGATGGAGTCTTATGAGAACCTGTTGGTATTACTATGTTTTCTTTAAGATTAAGTCTTCAGTTATATTGAAAGCTGCAACATTAGACTTGTTGGACAATATGCTGGTTTGAATCAGAATCCCGTTTTTATCTTCGTTACGATATTTTGTAGGAGTATCTACCTAGGCCTGGGCATAAATACATAATCCAGACTCAAATTGTTCAAAGTAATATTCAATAAATTCTATAAATATTGATATCATATGTAAAATAAGCATTTAAAAATAAAATAAAAACTTTAGATACTTAGATAAAAATTTTGTTTTCAAGTTTTAGATTTTACTTAGAATATATCTACATTGATATAGATTAGAATCAAGATCGGTTTGTTATATATGAACTTGACATGTACTTACAAATTTACTATTCCCTCCGTTTCAGAATAAGTGTCATTTTAGAGAATTTTTTTTGTTACAAAATAAGTGTCGTTTTCGACTTTCGATGCAAAATTTATTAATTTTATGCTGCAGTTTATTTTTCTATTGGTTGAAATATGGTTAGGTGTATAGGTAATTGTGTTTTTATATAGAAAATATGCAAAATTAATTGTTTTCTTAATCTATGTGCAAAAACTTAAAGTGACACTTATAATGAAACGGAGGGAGTAGGATATAACCAAGAGTGTAATACAAGAATCAAAATTCGAAATAAATATATGATTTGAATTTCATTGGGTACCCGAATGCCCAAACCTATATCTACCATTATCATGTTGATGTTAAATTTTAGAGATCAATTCTAAGAGCCGTGTTAAGTTGAATTGCCAAAGATGAGTAGAGTTGGTTTCTTCGAGAACTCAGGCTGAGACAAAGAACATGGTCCGAATCTTATTTAAGTTAGTTGAGTTTTGTTTATAAACATCCCTTATTTGTTTTTAGGAAACAAATCAAAAAGAGAGTACACTTTTCTCATAAAACAATGACACAATTTGACAGGGAGTTGGAGAGCTGACGTGTCAATCAGACCTACCTACCACCAACCTTTTAAGTAATCAAGAGACGACAACTTTGCATGCAGAGAGATTGAGATTGCGAGAACAACGATGTGGAAGAGCATAGGAGAATTGTGTAGCGAGGATTATGTGAAAGCTGGACTGAGTGTGGAAGACGCTAAGGGGTTTGAGAAAGTGGTAAGAGATGTGATGATTCCAAGGACTAAAGGTATTGTTGACCCAAGAGATCAATGGAAGGCTTTGGTGGATGAGTGTATCCTTAAGCCATGTCATCCTCATCCTCTTCACCAGCTTCTCTATTACTCTATCTATTCAAACTGGGACTCCTCCATCCACGGCCCTCCTCTCTATTGGTTCCCTTCCCCGTACGTCTATGTGTCTCTCTCAAATGAACTTTATTTAAATTTTCTTATATTTTTATCTCTGTGTGCGTTTAGATCCTTTTCAAAGTCCACAAACTTAGGAAGGCTAATGGAAACTCATGGGCCAAGGCTTCTTGGTGGTGCTTCATATAAAAACCCTCTAGAGAGTTTTGAACTTTTCAGGAGATTCTCAGTTGAACACCCTGATGTAAGGCATTAGACTCTTTCTGGAAGCTTTGGTTTGGTTTAATTTTATGGGTTTTTTTTTTTTTCAGGTTTATTGGTCTATGGTTATCGATGAGCTTTCACTTGTGTACCACACTCCTCCTCGGTGCATCCTTGAAAAATCAAAACCTGGAGGGACATGGCTTCCTGATGCAGTTCTCAACATCGCTGAGTGTTGTCTGATGCCTTCAAGCCATACCAAAAGGGGTGATGATAGTTTGGCTGTTGTATGGAGAGATGAAGGCTTTGATGATTCTCCAGTCAATCAAATGACATTCAAAGAACTCCGCGAGCGAGTTATGTATGTATCATGAATTTCTTTAATGATCATACTCTTCCATTGATCTCTTTCTTCTATACTTTATTATACACAGGTTGGTGGCAAATGCGATAAGTGGAAGTTTTGAAAAGGGTGACGCGATTGCAATCGATATGACAATGACAGTTGATGCAGTGATTATATATCTAGCGATCATATTGGCTGGTTGTGTTGTTGTCTCCATCGCAGACAGCTTTGCAGCTAAAGAGATTGCAACAAGGTTGAAAATCTCCAAGGCAAAAGGCATATTCACTCAGGTTTTGTGATACACCAGTCTTGACTCATATTTTCAGCGTACTATGATTCATTGTCCATATGCTTTTTCTCAGGATTATGTACTGAGAGGAGGTCGGAGATTTCCTTTATACAGGTGACTGAAACCAATTCTTAAAACTCAATGAACCAACAACATAAGATTAAACTAAAACTTCTCTCTCTCTCTCCCTCTTTGTTTTGTCTGTAGTCGGGTGGTTGAAGCTGCTCCATCAAAGATCATTGTCCTCCCAGCTTCAGGGACTGAACTGCATGTTAAGTTAAGAGATCAGGACATACCATGGAAGGATTTTCTCTCCAAAGCGAGGTAAAACTTTTGTTACATCTCTACCAGGGCCGGTCTTGAGATGTACGCGATTTTAGTAAAGATTTCAATAATAAAAACTTTTTTTTTTACAAATTTGGGAGCTGTCTATATAATTTTCTTCAAAAATTTTATGGTTTAGAGCCGAATGTTTCATTTGGCTTTGTCCACGGAATTCTCTACATTTGTAATCAGTTAAAGAGTGTATATAAGAACATGGCTCCATTTTTTTTCTTGCAGTGGAGAGAACTACTATTGCCCCATCTATCTACCTGTAAACTCTGTGATTAATATTCTCTTCTCATCTGGAACTACAGGTTAATTTTTTTTTGTTATCTAACTGCAATAGATATGGTTAGAGCATCTGTTGTTCCTTTGTTTATTTCTTAAACCAGGTGAACCAAAAGCTATACCTTGGACACAACTCTCGCCAATTCGTAGTGGCTGTGAGGGATGGGCTCATCTTGATGTCAAAGTGGGTAACACATATTGTTGGCCTACGAATCTTGGATGGGTAATGGGACCAACTCTTATATTCTCTTGCTTTCTGACCGGTACAACACTCGCACTCTATCACGGGTCTCCCCTGGGCCGCGGTTTTGGAAAGTTTGTTCAGGCAAGACAACCTCCATTGCTGTCTCCTTTGTAACATTTGATCAAACCCAACACTTAACCGTGCTTGTTATTATTATTTCAGGATGCTGGAGTTACGGTTCTTGGTACTGTTCCAAGCATGGTGAAAACTTGGAAGAGGACAAACTGTATGGAAGGGCTTAATTGGACAAAGATAAAGTAATGAACATAAAAACCTGTTGGTTTAAAATGTTTTTATGAGAAGATTTGATTAAGATGTTGTTGTTCTTTTTGTTAGATATTTCGCCACTACAGGAGAAGCTTCCAATGTTGATGATGTTCTCTGGCTTTCTTCTAAAGCTTATTACAAACCTGTGATTGAATTATGTGGAGGCACTGAACTCGCTTCTTCCTACATCATTGGATGCCCGCTTCAGCCTCAGGCTTTTGGAGCGTTTAGCACACCATCCATGACAACTAGAATCATCATCTTTGATGAAAACGGTGTCCCTTATGTAACAACCTAATACACTTTTGACATTTTGTAACTTAAGAGATTGATTGAGACTGTTGTTTTGGCAGCCGGATGATCAACCGTGTACTGGAGAAGTTGGTTTGTTCCCGCAGCACTTTGGAGCCACGGATAGACTTCTGAATGCAGACCATGAAGAAGTTTACTTTAAGGGAATGCCAATGTATAATGGAACAGTGAGTAGTTACTTTAAGACTTGTGTATTCACAGCTAAACCAAAATGAGCATCACTTAAACTGTTCCTTTGTTATGTTCTGCAGCGTCTTAGAAGACATGGTGACATCGTGAAGAGAACCGTAGGAGGATTTTATACTGTTCAAGGCAGAGCTGATGATACCATGAACCTTGGAGGAATTAAGGTAAACTACATTGTGTTGTTTTTTTTCCGGCAAACAAACAAATTTCATTAATAAATATTTGAGATTATAAAGTTAATATTCATGAATTTCAAAAAAACAAATTATTACTTAAGCAACTATATATAGGGAAAATTTTCAATTCTACTACAAGTTTGATACCATTTTTTAAATTTACCTTTAATGAATGACAATTTTCAAAAATACTTTTAATTTATGAGAAAAATAGACTAAACTAATTTTTTAAAATACTAATAAAACATTTAGAAACTCAACCCTATCTTCTTTAACACTAAACCCTAAATAATAATCACTAAAGTGTAAACCTAAATGTTAATATATTTTTGTTTGAAAGTATTTTCTAAAATGATATTTAACTTATTCTATTTTTAGCAATTTTTCATATATATAGCGAGAATATAAAAGTGAATTTAATTATGCTTTCCAAAGAGTATTCTTTCTAACGCTAAAGTAGATTGTGTTATAATACACCTTGAGGGTGTATTGAATGTGAAATTTGAAGTGATTTGATTTTTAATGAATTTTTATATGATTGTATGAGAATTGGAAATTTTGGTGTGATTTTGTTAAAACACTCTAGAATCTCATTTAAAACTATGAAGTTTGGATTTTTATTTTGATAACTAAGAAACTCCTCACAAACACTCTGAAAACATTTAAAACACTCTAAAATCATCAACTTAAATTTTGCTTAATAAACATGGATTTCATAGTGCTTTATAAAATTACAAATTCAATAACATTGAATTTTAAAGTACTTTAATAAAACTTGTTTGAATAATAGTAGATTTTTCATTTTAATATAAATCAGTTCAAATTTCAAGTTGAATTGTTTCTTGTTGAAAGTTTTCAGTTGAGTTTTGATCTCTTTCTTCTTTTTTTTTGGCTCATTTATGTAACACAGACGAGTTCTGTTGAGATCGAAAGAGTGTGTGATCAAGCCGATGAATGCATCTCAGAGACGGCTGCAGTGAGCATAACACCGCCTAACGGTGGTCCAGAGCTACTGGCCATATTCGCTGTCTTGAAAGAAGGGTTCAAGAAACAAAGTGAAGAAGAGCTCAAGAGAAAATTTTCAAGAGCCATTCAAAAAGATCTTAATCCCCTCTTCAAGGTTAGTAATACCTTTGCATGGTTTCCTTATATTCAAAGGTACAAAGAGTTTGTTTTCTTGCTTTATAATTGATTTTTTGCAGGTGAGTTTCGTGAAGATTGTGGCTGAGTTTCCAAGAACAGCTTCAAACAAGTTAATGAGAAGAGTCTTGAGAGATCAAATGAATCAAGAAATACGATCAGTAAGGAGTCGCATATAAAGCTATGGGAGAACTGATCTTTCAAGAAGAAGAAAGTGACTATTCGAAAAAACGTTACAGTGAAATTACAATAAAATAAGATAAGAATTATATTGCAAGAGCAACCTGTTTTTTTTTTCTTTTTTTTGAGACTTGAGATGCAAAGAAAGAAACATATCATTTTGTTTCCCTGTTGCAATATTCATTTAATAAAAGGACGAGAATATATTGGGGAGAGTGAGCTTTGAAGGTAACTGTCACTGGGACACATGAGCAGAGACGTAGTTTCTTTGGTGGGCGGATCTTTGCCGTTGGTGTTAAACCTTGGAGACTCGGCGAGCCGTGAAGGACAAACGGATAGGTCTGGGGAAGTCAGAAGTGGCTGGACTTGGTCAGCATATCAGAAGCTCGATATTATGTTTAAAGATTATTGGACATTAATGGTCTTCATCTTTACAAAACTTGTGAGTATAACCTTATACTGAAAGTTGGAAGAGAGTTTCAGAGTATATAAAATGACTAGGACTAATCCTTTATTTATCGGTTGATTTTATGTTAAAAACTTGACAAGTTAACATGTAAAGCCAGACATGGTTAGATTGTGTACAATCTCTTCTTATGTATATGCCAAGGGTCTTGAGATTCATGACACTTGCAAATTGGACTATGCACAAATTCCCTTTTTAGGTACAAGTACTTGTTACTTGTTTTATTTGTCTTGATTTTTTCAAATACTCGTTATCAAGTAAAATTGAAGAATTTAGATGCTTACAAATATAAGTCAAATAAAAATAAGAAAAAATGGTTATCGAATTTAATTTTATCCGTTACTTACATAGAAAAAACATTTTTTTTGTTATTATAGAAAATATAAAGTTTTTATACCGAGACATCTATGTTTTTATTTATCATTTTTCTTTTTTTATAATAGTTCATTTATATGAACTTATATATTTTCTAATATAGTAAACATAACAAATTTTTTTATGTTTGTATTTAATTAGTATTATTTATCTAGTAATTTTTACATATTCGTAAATGTATACTAGTAACTTATAAGTACTCAAAAATAGTAAAAAGTAGAATATTACAATTACCTTATAAGTAACTCATTTTGAGTAAGTATGCAAAATAATAAAAAACATGAAATGATAACAACTTGTGTACAAATCCAAATTTCTATTACCCATTTTTTTTTCTACTTCTATTTATAACAAATATGAATCGAAAGCTAAATAACAAAATGATATATTTAAAAGCTAAATAATATATTTTAATTAGAAAAATATGTTAAAATAAACTTAAAAATAATCATAAAAATATATTCTAAAAAAATGATCCAAATAGATTTTATTTATTTATAGTTTGTAAATTAAAATTTTGTTTGATTTTGTTATGTCTAAAACAGATCATAAGTACAGATTTCTTGGATTATTGTCTTTAATTGTCAAGTAGTGTGTGAGATTACATGAAAACAAAGTAAACTTAAATTCTGAAAACAGGTTAAGAGGTTTTTACATGATATTGACAGACAAAGATGAAGTTATTTTTTACTTTATAAATTCATAATAGACTTCAGTTTTAAAGACAACCAGAAAAAAAAAAAAGTAATAAGAGAGAAAGGAACAAACCAAAGAAAAAACCCTAAAAGAGAATTCGTTTGGATCTGGTTAGACATAATTTTTATGATCGACGAAGAAGAAGAATCTTCCGATCTATAGTAAATCTGTATCCCTCTTATGATGAGAATCGTGCTTACGAGCTTCATAAGTTGAGAATACGATTCAAAGTGATGTGGACTAACGTTTTCAGAATTGTAAGTCTTTTCTTCGTTTCTAAAACTAAAGGCCTTCACTTTTCTTCTTCTCTAAGTGTGGGAGAGGAGAAAGATTTGATTTTTTTTTGATAATTTCCTGATACCCAATATGATTTCAACAGGGTGGTCTACATAATGTTTCTTGGTTTCAGTTTCTTCCTAGTGAAACTGAGCTCAATCCTAGCTCTGATTCAAGGTTCAAGCTTTGAGCTTTTTATTGTTTTTTTTCTCTGGACTTTTGTGTGACAGTGTGTACTAATTTTAATCATGTAACTCTGGAGTTTTCAGTTCAAGAGCTGAGCAGAATGATGTTGCAAGGTATCTTGTGCTTTCATCTCATTTGCGGTTGCAGAAGGAAGGCTTTCTTACCACATGGACCAATTCTTTTGTTGGACCTTGGGATCCATCTCAAGGTTTATACAACCCTGGTAAGTGTAATGTTAAAACCCCATTGATGTAAGTGTTTTTTTGATTTGATATGTGATGATCATTCTTTCGCTGCTGGTTAGATGAAAAGATCAAGCTTTGGCTTTTTCTTCCTGGGCGTCATTCATCAATCACTGATAAAGCTCAGCCTGCTGTCTCTAAACTTAGAGGTATTATAAAGCCTAATGATTCATTGATCTTTTTTTTTTTGGTCTCTGTTCTTGTTTTTATGACTCTTTTTTTTTTTCTTCTGTTAAAAGTTGTTGCGTCAGGAATCTGGGTAGCACCTGGGGACTCTGAAGAGATATCAGTTGCCTTTTCACAGTCTTTACGTAATTGCATTGAAAGGTTTAGTTTCTTATGATCTCCAGAGATAATGGTTGGATTAGGGACATAGTGGAGTTGAAATATCTCATGTTAAGTTGTTTGATATTGCGGCAGAGCGTTATCTGGACTTTCCTACATGAGGTTTGGAGACGTGTTTTCAAAATTCAGCCCTCAAAGTGAAGATTATTTGAGGTACCTGCCTTATGTACCATTAAAGTAGTAGTCGCTGAGCTTGTTTCATAAGTTTTCCCTTAAGAAAATATACTTGTTTTAGCTTCTGCCATTTGTTACAAGCCTGCAAGACGTTGGTTTGCTGAGTGTAATTTATAAAATCAAAAGAAGTCTATCATTAAGTGTGTGGCTAATGGTCCTTGGATATTTGTGCAGGAGGGGCCGGCTTACTGTTGAATTCGTATTTGCTGCTACCGAAGAGGCAGTTTTTGTCCATGTCATTGTTTCTGCCAAGTCCGTAAACATACTTGTCATATATGTTCCATTAGTGCGTCTTATAATTATTGTGCAACTAACATTGGTTTTTCTGCGCGAAGGAATGTCCGGACACTTTCAAGTGGCGATGCTGAGAGGCTGTCAAGGAGTTCTTTAAAAAACTCTAGTTATAGGCTTCCAGGTTAGTCATTTCTTCCGTTACCACCTGCGATGCAAAAATTTTATACGTGTCTATGATAACTGAAAAGAAGTTGATGAAACTAGTACCATCTTGACCTCTTCTTGATTTGTACTGATATTCTAGTGAATGAACTGAGAGCATGCGACTTGTGAACTGAATATTCAGTGCATTCGACTCTGAAAAGAAGCTCATGTAGTCTAGTACTATCTAAGTTCGGCAAGCAGTAATCTCCTTTTCTTTTGCATGGTTTAAGAGCTTATCTGTATTATGCTCGATGTTTCTTTGAAGACAAATTTGTTGAACTGAGACCTGACATGCGTCGTGTGCCTTCTGCACATGCTTCTAGAAAGATAGGAACTTTTTCTTTGATAGTTACATTTCTCACAGGCTTATGTTATTCCCACCAGTGATTGTTTCTCCTCATGGAATGCGGGGTAGCCTCACTGGATTCTGTCCCAATGACCTTGTCAAGCAAGTCTACTTCAGGTGCCATCTATGCATCCAAAAACTCGATTATCATTTTTGAATGCTGAGCTGTTAATCTTATAAAACCAGATTTTGTCAACTAAGATTAGATTTTTCACTCATGCAGTTCTGGAAACTTAAGGTCTTCGAGTGGATATATTGGTCTTCCTCCTCATGTTGGTCGTGGGTCCCGTCTGATAAATGGCGATCATTGTCACGTTGAAGTTACACTTGGTTGCTGCCAAAAGATAAATGACAACACAAGTCAAACTAATTCTACCTTTGCGGTCAATGTTCCCCACAATCAGTGTCCTGAACCATCGGTTGGGAGTAAAGATCACCGGAAAGCACAATCAGATCTATTATCAATGTGTGAGAAAAAGTTCATATATCCAGCTGAGGCAGTGCTTGTGCCAATCTTACAGTCGGCATTTGCTAAATTTTCTTTGAAAAGGTAAAATGTCAAGGTGAGGAAGTTATTTAGAATTTGTTGGATAGTTAACGGTGAGACCCGAATTTGCTGGCTAATTATAGACGATTTAATATCGGTTTTGTTGAATTTTTCTACAACTCTGGGTGTGCATGTATGTATCCAGAAAATTGACTTTGTGGGATCATAGTGCGAGGGATTTTAGGATTTGTTTCAGACGCACGTTACAGAGCGTCAACTTGAAATAGATGTAATACTTGTTATCTTTCCCCAGCTCGGAGCTGATGCAAGGTGAAATCATACTTGCAGATTTTGGCTTCAAAACTGGATAGGACCATCACTGGCAGGATCATCGTTATTTATGCACTGGTGAGTCCTTTTCTTCTATTTCAGACACATTCTGAACATTAAAGGGAACTCATAGAGGTCTGGAAATGCAATCCTCATGATTCGCAGCTCCACGGGAGTGAGATCTGTTGCATTTCTGAGTTATCAAAGCTTGACTATTTCCTTTTTATTATAGTAGTGTGTTCATGATCCCTGAACATTTATAGTCTATTTAATGCAGGGCTGGTGATTTTGACTTCCTTGGAGCGTCGGGAAATAAGAGTGATGGGTTCTATGAAAAAAATGGCTATAATAGCAGCGGCAGTAGCCGTAATAGCAGCATTAGTTCAACAAGTAGTGCTTCTAGCGGGAGTGGTTGGAGAATGACTTCAAGAACTGGTGACCTTGATGCGGATGCAGATTCTTTGACTTGTATTGATGATCAGCCAAAAATGGTATGGCTTTATCTGTGGCAAGGGTGATGAATAGTGCTGATACAATCAGTAACATAACATCCTTTGCAGGGTTCAAAGCGGCCACGATCAAGGATGGCAGAGTCATTCGGTCAAGTAGGTACAGTCTCTAATGCACTTATTTGAGAAGCATATACTTCAGGGTTGGGTTCTACTAAAACTAATAAACTGATATTCCAGGCATTGCAAATGATCAAATTGGTTGGGATTGGGATGATGACGATGATGATGATAGAGGAGTTGGCATGGATATCCAAGCACTTCTTTCAGAGTTTGGAGACTTTGGCGACTTCTTTGAGAATGATGTGTTACCTTTTGGGGAGGTAATTCCCGTGTTCTATAATCCGTCATTATGATAAAGCAATTATTAGTTGCGTTCTCTATGCTGGTGAATGATATTCCTCTCCTTCGTTGGTTCAGAAATCTAGACTGTGTCTCATAGAGGTTTTGGTGGATGGTCGTGCTCTTATTTTCTTTTGGTCATGTTGCCTTTGGTGTCCAATCCTTATCTAACAAAGCACTTTTTATGTTTGTGTAGCCGCCGGGAACAGCAGAGTCGCATGCGCTCATACTTCCTTCAGATTCTGCTGATGTAGTTTCTAGTCCAGTGGATATGATGGATGTATCAGAGCAGATTGTTTTGCCCGTTGGGTTTTCGTCTTTTGAGAGCTTTAATCCTGCTCCCCCTATCATTGATGAATGCCTTGAAAAAAGTCAAGAAGTCATAAACAACAGTGTTACTTCAGCTCCTTCAACTCAAATGGCAAGCTCTTCTACTAGTGAGTTCGATCATTTGATGAAAGCAGAAGCTATGATGACCTTTGCTCCTGAGTATGGAGCTGTTGAAGCACCTATGAGCGAGATTTCGTCAACGTTTATCAAAAGCCCATATCTTCCCAAATCTCATAACTTGGAGAGTTCAAATTCAAGAACGAGTAATTATGTTTATGGACCCACACCACCTGCCACTGGTTCTGATGGCGCGGCCGATAAGATTTTGCTTGGATCAAAAGCATACGTTGGTAACAATGGTGGCAGAACTTTATACACTAAGGTAGAGGGTAGAAAGGACCGATATGATAAGCTACCTACTGTGATTAGTGACAACAATAGTACAAAGGAGGGTGTTTCTCAGTTAAAATATTCAAGCTACAATGCTGCTAGTGCTGTTAAGACCGTCCAGGGAAAAAAGCCTGATGGTATATCTGCTGTTGTTAGTACTTTATTATCTTCAAAGACCTTGCTGGCAACAGACGTGGGAAGCGTTATGTTTCAAGCCTTCATGTGTAGGATGCGGCACAAAGCCATTTCTTCGAAGCACAGTTTACCTGTTAGTCTGACTAGGCTCAGTGGAAACTTCTTCCCGAACCAGGTGCCAAATGAGCTCAGTAGTCTGACAGACAATGTATCTGCAAGGAACGAGATATATAAGAAAGAAATACCTACTAGAATTGCTGGAGATTTCGACGGAGGAATGTTAGATAGCCACATGAGTGCACCAGTTGGCGTGTGGCGGACTGTTTCAGTCCCGAAAACAGCAAAACCTGCTAGTGTGCCAAATATTGAAGCAGGCTCATCCTTGCCCCATAGTTCATTTAGCGAAAACAGCTTGCTTTCTTATGGCCAAAGACAGCCACTGCAGGAGCTTCTAGATGGAATAGCGCTACTTGTACAGCAAGCTACTTCTTTCGTTGATTTAGCTCTTGATTCAGATTGTGGGGATGGGCCTTATGGCTGGCTTGCACTCGAAGAGTTGTGGAGACGGGAACTGTCGTGTGGACCCTCTGCTGGCCATGCAGGTTGTGGGGGAACTTTGGCTTCCTGCCATTCTCTGGACATTGCTGGTGTCAAGCTAGTTGACCCACTCTCTGCTGAGGTAAGCTTTCAAAATGGTGTAAGATGCAGAGAAATGAGGGTGCCAATTTCTTTACGTTTTGAATTGCTAGTAATCACAGATTTATCGTATAAATCTTTGAGCTTGTTCATATTTCCCCTGTTGCAACTTCCTTTCTTCTCTGTGCGACTACTGGTTATTTATATGGTACAGGATGTTCTGCCGGTTTTGATTCTGCAGATTTTTTTTTTCTTTCCAGGTTTTTCCTTCCTCTGTCATTACTCTACTGCAATCTGACATCAAGACAGCTCTGAAATCAGCATTTGGTCAGTCAGATGGCCCATTATATGTCACAGATTGGTGCAAGGGCCGAAACCAATCAATGGATGGAGTATCCATTTCCGAGGGATCTACTGCTGAGTCAGTCCTGAGTGAAGGTAGCACATGAATTTTGAGTATTTTTGGGTTTCACACGGTGGCTATCATCTCGTTGAACTCTAATGTTACTACTGTGGTTGTTGATTCTGTTACTAATGAAAATCTTGGCATACAAGCAGTGTCAAATGCAATAGATGGTGGGAAAGGAGAGGAGTCTGCTCAGAGCCAAGATATATACAGTTCAGAGTTACTCCGACCGACACTTTTTGTTCTTCCATCACCCTCTATACTTGTCGGGTATGCATGCCGATGTCTGTTCTATTAGTAGCTGAGTGTAAATGTTTTTAATAGAATGTGGTCTTTATCAAGACCCCCTTGTGATCGGGTTATTTCCTGAAGTATATTAGCCGATGAATTAGTAGTAGTTGTTAATTTCGTTCTGTTAGGATTGTTACTTATGCGTCCATCCCCTGTGACAGGTACCAAGATGACTGGCTTAAGGTTTCAACCAACTCCTTGCCACATTGGGAAAAGGCCCCTTTCGAGCCATATGCTCTGCCGAAAAATGTGAGCATTTAAGGACTATGCCTGAGAGATTTGCTTTTGTTTTCCGCAATTTAGGCCATTTGATACTTTTGACCACTAAGATACCTGTGATTGTTCTTTCTTCCTTTCGTAGATGAACTATACTGTTGTATGCCCGGATATAGATCCTTTAACCAGTGCTGCTGCTGATTTCTTCCAGCAACTTGGAACTGGTGAGTCAACGAATTTATATATTGTGATAGAGGTTATAACTCAAACATACACGAACTTGTTTCTGCTAAAAGACGTTTCCTGGGGAACAAAAGTTCTGACATTTTCTCATCATTGTGTTCTGCGGAACCTTTTATTGCATAGTTTATGAGACGTGCAGACTGGGAACTCATTTGCCACAGATCCTGGGAAATCAAATGGAAAGTGACGCTGGAAGATTATCTTCATTAGGATTTGTTCTGCTTGATTGCCCTCAATCGATGAAGATTGAAAGCAATAACACATCGCTTCTGGGATCTCTCAGTGATTATTTTCTGTCTTTGTCGAATGGTTGGAATGTGAGTAGCTATCTGAAGTCTTTATCAAAAGCGCTGAAAGGTCTTAAGCTTGGGTCTTGCCTTTACACAAACCAGAAAGAAGGGTCAGCTAGTCCATGCATGGTAAATATGAATTAAAAAAATACAGATGTTAACTGGGAAAGTATTTCTTTGCCCACTTCTACCAAGTGTAGCTGTTGATACTTGTTGGCTTCTACTTTTCTTTCAGGTAGTGTACATAGTGTGTCCATTTCCCGACCCTTCGGCAGTTTTAAGGACGATTGTAGAATCGTCTATAGCACTTGGATCAGGAATACAGCCAGATAGAGATAGGAGATCGTTACTTAATAGTCAGGTTGCAAGGGCGTTTGGTAGTTCTGCTACTGTAGACGAAGCATCAATATCTCACATTCCAGTACTTTCAGGGTTTAGCGTCCCTAAACTAGTTCTACAAGTGGTGTCTGTTGATTCTGTTTTCCGGATAACAAGTCCAAGCTTAAATGAGCCTGTCATCCTCAAGGATACTGCTTTTTCTGTCTACAATAAAGCTCGGAGAATATCACGAGGAATGCCTAATGATGCATTTCTCTCATCATCATTATCTAATAGATCTTCTTCAGCCTTGGCACCAATGAACTCAATTTCAGGAATGTGGAAAGATTGTGTTGGTTCTCGAATGACAGGTTCTACACATCCAAGAGATGGTGAACTTGATGGTAGCATTAGAACGAGTAGTTGGGATAGCTGGCAAATAACAAGATCTGGAGGATTAAGCTGCGACTCAAACAGAAATGGAGATTTTTACATTAATGATGAATTTTTCTATCTATTTGAACCGCTTTTCATCCTCTCCGAGCCTGGTTCCGTGGACCGCGGAGTTTCACCTACTTTCGGCGGCTTAGGATCTGAGTCTTCAAAGCCAATACCTGAGGATGGTGGCAGAGGTTCAGGACTTGGCGTCAATTCAATGGAAGGTTTAACTTCGGGATCAAGTTCCCAGGGGGATGCATCCCAGGTTGAAGGAAAGGCTATTCCGAGTTTACATTGCTGCTACGGATGGACAGAGGACTGGAGATGGCTTGTAAGCATCTGGACGGACGCCAGGGGTGAATTGCTTGACACGCATATATTTCCCTTTGGGGGAATTAGCAGTAGACAGGATACGAAAGGGCTGCAGTGTCTTTTTGTTCAAGTTCTGCAGCAGGGATGTCAAATACTACAGGCATGTTCCTCCCCTGACAATGGATCTTTCAAACCCAGGGATTTTGTCATCACACGCATTGGGAGTTTCTTTGAGCTTGAGTACCTAGGTAAATTAGCTTCTATTACCTTTACTTCATGTTCTTAAATCCAAAATGGAAGTAGAATTCTCTATTATTGCTTGTTTCATAACCCTGGTATTTTTTTTTCTACTTCCAACTTATATAACAGAGTGGCAAAAGGCAATTTACTCAGCTGGAGGTCCCGAGATTAAGAAGTGGCCTATTCAACTTCGACGTTCTGCACCTTCTGGCGTAGCCACCAATAGCAATGGATCTTCCTTGCAACAGCATGATCTGAGTTTGGTTCAAGAGAGAGCCTCGTCAACCAGCACACTCTACGGCTCTCATTCAAAACCATCCACCTTTGTGAAAGGTGGTATGGGCCACTCTGCTGGAAGGAAGCAAACAATGGGTGGACAAACCATTTCTGGTACTCCAAGGGGTTTGTTTCAGTGGGTTCACAGCATCAGTTTTGCTTCAATTTCGCTTGATCATTCTCTGCATTTTGTTCTTCCGGCTGAGCTGGTATCTCCTGGTCAGTTTTTGATTGCTTTCTATTTTTTCTCCTTATTTCAACAATTATAAATTTCCGTTAGAAAGGGAGCAAGATACTGACTTGCATGTTTATTTGCGCAATCGCGCAGGAGGTGGCCAGAGCAGTACTGGCATGAGTTCAGCAAATTACATTGAAGGTTTCACTCCTGTCAAGTCTCTTGGGTCAACGGCTTTCTCTTACATGATGATACCATCACCCAACATGCGCTTTCTTCACCCAAGTCCTCTTCAGCTTCCTACATGTTTAACTGCCGAATCACCTCCACTTGCGCATCTTCTTCACAGCAAAGGGTGTGCAATCCCCTTGTCTACCGGATTTGTTGTCTCAAAAGCTGTGCCTTCCATGAGAAAAGACTCGAGAATAAACATGAAAGAAGAATGGCCATCAGTTCTCTCTGTAAGTCTCATAGACTATTATGGTGGTTATGACAACGCTCATGACAAAGTTCTTCAAGGGATCGTGAGGCAAGGCGGAGGGAGCAAAGAAACTAGAGATTTTGAGGTTGAGAGCCATCTAATCCTTGAGTCAATTGCAGCAGAACTCCATGCTCTATCGTGGATGACTGTTAGTCCAGCATATCTGGATAGGCGAACTGCATTGCCATCTCACTGTGATGTGGTTCTCAGACTGAGTCGTCTGCTTCATTTTGCGGATAAAGAACGCTCCAGGCTACCAGTTAAGTCAGGAGTTTGACACAATGCAGGAGCGTACAGATCACTTAAGTTCATTATCAGACAATGAGACCAAGCTTTCTGTGGACTTCATCCTGCACATCCTGAGTCGTCTACACTTAGGTTTCTCGGGCTAGTTCACCAGTGCTATAATACATTATAAAGTAGGAAGAAGTGGTGTAGATCTACTAGATGTAGTCCAGGTTTTTATTTGGGGCTTATGAAATCTGTAAAAAAAAAAATTTAGCATTTACGGCTTGCTCTTACTGGTTCTGATTCACTTTAGGTGCATAGGTTAGTTTCCTCATTGCCCCTTTGTATTTGTAATTTAACTTTATTTATCAGTCCTCTGTAAATTCGGCACAATATTATTAATATTGGTTTTTCAGGGAAATGCTTGTTCTATTGTAGAAATATGGCCATCTTTAAGGCTAATCATAATAATAATTCTCTTGATCTGTCACAATGAACCCTATATGGATTATGAAGCTGAAGATTTTGAGAATAGACTTGGTTCTGCTGTCTCAAGGGTCTCTCTCGTCTTCCTCGGGACCATCTTGTGGCCGGCCTGCATATTGCAACTTCCTCTGGTTTTAATAAGAGACATCTACCTTATTAGAGTTGCTCCTGTTTTCTCATGTAGATAAGCCATTTACCTTCAGATTTTGCTTCATAAGGGAGTTTAATAAGTGTATGCCTTTCACCATTTGTTCTTTATTTAGGATAAATGAATCTTAATCTCGTTTTATCTCCGAGTTTTACATATATGGATTACTACAACTATATAATGTTGTCTGGTTCATTTGTTGTGGGGTCCTCTTTAGCTTTCCTTCTTTCTGTTGCGAGTCACATGGAACCTCATGTTGCCTTAAGGCACCATAACACCATGATGATGATGCTGGTGTCGGCATCATAGTGCCCCGGCCACACATCCTTCCAAATACAGCTCATCATATCATTGATTCACCAACTCCTAGACAATTCCAGTCAATGAAATCTGATATTTTGTAACTTCCACTGACAAGTTATGTGATGCCTTTCATGCATTTATGGACAGATTGTAAGAGAAAACACGAATGATGATGATACATACAAGCACATATAGAAACAGATGGTTACATTAATAGCAACACAGCACTCTATTGCTATAGAATCAAATCACACACAAAAAGCATTAACAAAAACAATTAAATTAATAGAGGAAGAAAAAGAATGATAAATGTTTGTGTTTTTTTTTTGTTTTGGCTCAAAAGAGAAGACCAGATGCCAAAGCAACAAGTGATGCAAACAAAGCTGGTAAGAACATAGCAGCATCAGAAGTTGGGCTTGGAGCTGGAGCTTCCACTGTGGCAGCCTCCACTTGTCCTAAGACTGAGAAAGCCACATCAACAATCATGAAAACAACCATCATCTTCTGCATTGCCTCCATTGCTTCTCTTTGATGTATGAAGTATAAAAAAAAAATTAAAAGAAAGAAATATTTTGTTCTTTGTGTGTGTGTTGTGATGATAATAGTTGTGGGGATTGTATTATCTATTTATACAACAAGTGAAGGAGACTTTCACAGCTGGCAAATTGGCTGTCTCTTGGCACAAATCACATTTTCTCCTTTATTCATTTCCAACCTCACAATTGAAAGTTATAAAAATTATTTGTATTTTTTTTGTTTAATTATAATTAATTTGTGGGTGAACCTTTACATGAGTAGTTCAAAAAGTTACATCAATTATTTTTAATTATAATTACTTAACTAAACAAATTTAAAGTTAAAACATTAGACATCACATTACTAAAACATTGGAGTTTTGAAATTCTAAAAAAATCCCTATACAAGCATATTTGCTGCAGAATTTGTTTTCACAGAAACTATTTGTTTCCTTCAAGAATCACTTTATAATACTCATATATTTCTTTTCATTAAAGGGTCAACTAGCCGTTATATTGTTTACTTGAAATGTTTCGTACCAACGTTAACACCAAACTATGAAAAAATGACCAACTAACCCCGTTACAAAAAAGGATTAATTAATTTTAATGACTGTTTCATTTTCTATTTTCATTTGATCATTGCAATACTGTATTTCAGTAGTATATTCGTTGTAGCTATATACAAAATCAAATTGACCAAAGAAGGAGATGATAAATAAAAACTAGCTGGAATAGATTAAAATATCAAACATACAATTATATGCCTAAGACCATTGAATGTGTTTCATTTTCCACTTTTTGCTTCATTTTGAAATAAGTTTTTTTCAATAGTTCTTCATTTCTTGTTTCAAAATGAAGTAGTGAACAGTGTTATTGCAAATTTAAAGCAATATTGTTCATTGCTTCCTTTTTTAAAACTAGACTTTATAAATTATAAATTGGTTCTTAACTTTTATTTATTCTTATAATTTGATAAAATAAACTATATTAACCTAATTAATTTATATTGTTTTTTTATTATAATAATTTAATGAGAGAAAATATATAATTAATAGAAAAGTGAAATACATTACTCATTTTTTTACACACTCTAAATTTCTTCTCTTAACATAAATTATAATTCCTCAAATTCACTATATTTGGATGCTTTTTTATAAAATCTAATATTGTTGTTCTTTATTTATGTTATGTGTAATAATTTTATTATATGATAATGTTGAATTATAACAATTGTGTTGAATTTTTCTTAAAACAAAATAGCGTAAAATTAGTAAATAAGAAAAAGTATAAAGTGTTATTAATAAAAATGATGAAGTGAAGATAAAATATATTTAGAATATTCTTTTTATAAAAAATAAATGAATTAAACTATTAGAGAAGATGTTGTTTATTTTTTGTTTCATTTTGAAAAAGTGAATTTTTGAAAGAAAAACAATCAACCATTGGAAATGCCTTATTAGACATTTTCGGTGGACCCAACGTAACAAACGAAGTCTTAGCTATTGTTTTGGGTTTGGAAATTAAAGTAACATATTACGTTTTTTTGCTCAACTTTTTTTTGTCAACCTCTTTTTTTCAAAAAATAACATATAACTCTTCTTTCGTTTTTAAATTTTAATGCTTTACGGTTGAAGTTTTAATTTTTAAATGAGCAAATAGTTTAAAAAAGGGCCCCAACGAGAAAGTGAGATTCAATTTTCATTTTATTAACTTCTAAAATAAAAGATTAAACTTTTTCTGACCAACACAATGAGTTCCAAGTTGAAACATTTGAACTTTCGAATTTAGTGGACCGTTGGTGGGATTCAAATATCGTTAATTTCAAAAATCTATATTAATAAAAGAGAGCTTTTAAAGTTTCATAAAACGTCTACATCAGCATAAAATCATTTTTTGAAAAAATGTCACATGGCATTTAGATAATGTAAATAAAAAAAAAATAAATAAAAAATATATATATATATTCAGAAATATAAATATTATATTAAATATTTATAGTAATATTATCATCTGATGTCAGAAAATAAAAAATTAGTATACAATATAAAAAAGTAATAAGTAAATATACAATTTAAAATGGAAAAACTACAATAAACATTTATCTTAAAATGTAAAAGATAATATTACAATATTAATTAAAAAATAATAAGTAAAATCCACCATTTATTATATTATATATTACTTAATATTTTTTTTAAGTCAATGAAATCTGAGCTGTCAATATAAGATCCAAATGTCACTTTGTATGAGAATATTAATATTATTAACTTGTAAGAAAGATAGTTGATGTATAAAGATAGAGATTAACTATCTTTTTTTATACACACATTTAATAAAAAATATTAAATTCAATGATAAATAGATTATTTTTTATGTTTAATTACTCTTCTTTACTTTTAATCAATAAACATGCAATAAATATAATTAACTGAAGTTTACAATTTTACCACTGAAAATATAAAAATTATGCATTAGAAGTAAATATTGTTTTGAAAAAATAGATTTATTTGTAACAGAGGGGAGTGTAAATTTATATGATTCTTGTGCACAATCTTTTTGTTGAATAAACAATAAATCAGTTGAACTATGTAACGGATGAATTGACTAAGATGTCTAGAACTCTGTTGTGTATCTATACTTAACTTTCTATCGTATTTTTTTTTGAACTAGTAACTTTCTTTCATATTTGTATGGTAGAAGGTGTGTAGCAAAGGTAAAAAAGTTGTGGATATATACACCTGAGTTTGATGAGTGATCACAAAATATAAAATATTTTGATGATGGTGCAGGAGGAGGATCTACAGTCATTTTTACAAGAATTGTTTTGGAAAGTGAATGGCCTCTTAACAAGCTTATCAGGCAAAAGGCTCATGAAAGAACAACAAAACTCCATCATTATCAAGATGAGGCTAGCCGATACTTTAGAGGTTGATGTCTCATGTGTGCTCATCAAGGTAAACTTTTCTTGGTATATACTTGATGAAAAACACTTTTAAACTTTTTAAAAAAAAATACATATTCTAATGACTTCTACTAATGGCAACATAACATTCTTTTTGATATTTCTTATAGGATTCATAAGCTTACTTGTTGGGTTGAAGACCCAGAAGGTGATTATTTTAAGAAACATCTTGCCTGATTATATATGTATGGATTGGCGAAGATCCAGTTTAGTTACTTTTTTTACACTTGTTTCTTCTTAACTTTGATTTTGTCTCGAAAATGTTGACAGGTTTTCAAGTATTTTGCATATATCAAACTCTCGAAATTACAGCTGTAAACAACTCTTTGTTAGCAACTCCTTTTTCTTATATAGATTTCAGTCAAAGATCAAAAAGTCCTTTTTTCTTATATAAATTTTAAGTATACTGAAACAAAAATCATTAATATAAAATGCATGATTTAAGTCTTTTTTTTTTCTTATATAGATTTTCAAGTCTTGTGAATAAAAATTGAACTCTGGAAATTAATCGATATCAAATAATCGTAAAAAAAAAAGAGAAGTTCACGAAGTAAACATTTTGCAAAATCAAACATTTTTCTAGAAAGACGTATAAGAAGACAAAAATGAACAGAAAATCAAACTATCTTTTGTATATATAAACGATGCAAGTGTTTATCAGTGATGGACTTTTATTTTATATTTTAAAAACACTTAAAAAAGAATCCTTTCTATTATCAGATAAAATCTCTTCCGCATACAGAGCTCAACTTCTCTCTGTGTGTTGTCCTTCAGACACACCACCAGCAAAGCAAGCAACTAAGCTAACTTTATAAACTCCAAATACTTCTTCAACCTGTGACAATAATAAGAGAAAATCACCTTAAATAACAAGCGACGAGGTCAAAAAAGTCACACACACTCACACACCTGTTCCGATAGACAAAACTGGTCAAGAACATTATTTGGTTTTGATGACTCTGCATGAACTTGACCATAAGCTTTCAAAGTGAGAGAGAGAGAGAAGAAGCTGCCTGCCTTTTTAGAACACTCGTCGTCATGGTGGTGTGTGTATAATGTGGTCTGGTGTCCGAAGCGAAGCCACAACGCAACAGGCTGCATAATATGCTTTCCACAAAAACAAATCTGGTTCAGTCATTTGATTTCTAACTCGACAAACAAGCAAACTCATAAAACAAGAAGAAAACACACACACAAACAACAAATGATACATGAAAACAAGACAACAAACAAACACACACACAGATAGATAACAAGCAAACAAGCAAGCAAACAAACACAGAGATAAATAACAAGCAAACAAGAGAACAAACAAGCAAAAGATTTGGAGAGAGGGGAAACTGGTAATTGCAGGATTGATTAGGAAACCACAAGTGAAGTGATCCATAAGTGTAAAAAAAGGTAAAAAGAAGTATAAGGATCGATGACGAACACTGATATAAAATCAATGCCAAGACCTGCATCCAATTTATTTTTTACACATTATGAAATCTCAACCTAAGTGTCTCCTTATATCAAATCCATTAATATACAAATCTCCCCTCAAAACCAAAACTTTTGACAAAGAAAAATAAAATACATTTTACAAAACAGAGATTTATAAAAAACAAGTTCCACAGAGAAAGAGAGATAGTAATTAAAAAAGTTGGGAAAGAATTATATACTTATAGGAGCTTGAGAAAGGGAGTAAGTAGTGATCTGGAGAGATCATGTTTGTGACTGAGAGAGAGTGACACTGTAAGTAGATGAGCTAAGGGAGAAGGAGCCATTGAAGTTTGGAGATATGTGACTGTAAGAGGAGGTCACCTTTATTTATTTTTATTTTCTATTCACGTGGGAGGTCACCTTTATTTATAGATAAACAAGGAAACTTAATCCAACGGATACTTTTCGAAATTCAATAAAGGAAAGTCCCTTTTCACTTTAATCAAAAAAAACAAACGGCTACTTTCAAAATAAATTAAAAAAAAAATCAAAATGGAAATTACCTTTTCACTTTAAAGTAAAACCAAACGGCTACTTCCCAAAAATAATTAAAAAATCAACAAATGAAGTTTTGTTTTCACTTTAATTAAAAGCCAAAGAGAACTTTGTTTTCAAACTAAGTGATTCTTTTAAAAAAATTGGATAAAAATATTTGTTTTAATATTGCTTGCCAGCTTCTCAAAAAGTTAATATTGATTGCCGGCTTCTCAAGAATTTTTATAGGAAAATCATTCATCAGCACTACAAATTTATATCAAATATAATTTTGTTTTGAAATTCCTCTGTGGGGTTTACCTAACTCATGAGTCTTAAACTATATAAACATAAAAACAAAAAATAGGTCGTCACTAATAGAAAGAAAATACATATTTAAATGAGTGGTTCGGCTAATAATTCGGACATGCGAATACTTAGTATCTTATCACAATTTCAATTAAAAAAAGTCAATTTTCCTTGGCTTGTAAGTTGTATCATATTTTGTGTGTCGAATATATATCATTTGATAAACAAGATAACGTAATTTAATTTTTCAAAAATCCACCAGCATGGAAAGAGTAATTTAATTCATGCACATAATTACATGGACGTTGCTAGTTATTTTCAGGTTAACGACTCAAGTACAAATTATATAATTGATAAGTAAAATAGTATATGTGTATCTATGGTTCTTGTAAAATCCACCATAATTTGTCTGTATTATGTTGGTATAGTTTTCTTATCTTATTTGTTTTTTGTCCTATTCAAATTATATATGTTTTTTTATTTTATTTAAAAAACAATAATATGTATAGACAAACTATAAGATACACGTCTTAGGTTGTCCATTTATTCAATAATATGTATGGACAACCTAAGACGTGTATCTTACCCTCCCCTTTGTTACAAATAAATCCATTTATTCAAAAATATATTTTTTCTAACACATAATATTTATATTTTTGAATAAATGGACAAAATATAAGATACACATCATAGGTTGTCTATTATTTCTGGAAGTGTGTTATAATTTGTGAGTTTATATCTCTTACTGTGTAAGGCTTGTGTAAAAATGGAAGAAGTGAAAGGACAAAGAGGAAGTGGAACCACAGAGGCAGATTTTGTGTTGCAATGGGAAGAGAGAAAAAGAGTTAGATGCATGAAAGTTCAAAGCCGCAAGTCAACTGATTGTTTGTCTAAACGCAAACTCATCTCTTCCGAGAGAGAGAGGCTCGCCTGCTCGCAATCTTAACCGTCCAAACAAGTAACGTTTGATTCATTCACTACTGATTGATACTACACAACGAGGGGTTCAATGGAGAAGTTGTAAATGAAACTGTGAAGGAAGTGTACTGAGAACTCCAAACACAGATCAATAAAAGACTACATTATATTAGAATGGAAACGATATCTGCACACAGATTAGTGTATGAATATTACAACACACCAACCAAAACTGCAGAGCTACCACTACCAGTTACCTAACAAGCCCCAAGTCTTTTAAGATAATAGTCAATTCTACATTTAATTAATCTGTACTTTGTCACAATACCTACAAATGTACATTTGATGCAATAATGCTGGTGAGCCATGCCTGCAAAGTGCTTTCTTCAGTGATACTTTACCCTCTGAGCTGCTAGCTTTGTGACGCAGATCAGGTAAGAACAACCAACACCTTTTTTTTATCTCAAGACCTCCAAGATTCAGCAGAGATAATGGCCAGCTACCAGATCAGATGCAGGTAAGGAGAGCCAAAGTTTGAATGATATGACCAGGATGGAGCAATTCTTGAATGATATCTACCTTTCTCTAATGTTCACCTGATAGCAACAAGGCAAATGCTAGGACAATTTTCATGGCATGCCAGTTAGCGTAAAGGAAGGAGAGAGGAGCCATCTATCTGCCTATAAAGGGAACTATAAAGCTTCAAGGACAATGGAGGCTTTTGTGAAGACTGAAAGAACAAAAGGTGCTTCTTCCCCTGGGTGTATAGTGGTCGGGACAATGGTATAGCCCTTAGGATCAGGATCAAGAACCATTTCGCATGATATCTCACGGGAATTCACATAGTCTGTTCCACCAACAGATTCATGAAGAAATATGTTGTATGCAGCACGATGTCCACGTGTTTTAAGAATCCTCATTCCAATATAGAACAACTGCGAATCATGGCTTGATTGGTAGTTACGAAACCCAGGAGTTGTTCTTGAGAAACCTACGCCCTGTAAGTAATCATTGGGAGAATGATATTCATTTTTTATCAGAGGATAGGGAATTTCATAAGAATGAAAGAAACAAAAGAAGGTTCCGACCAAGACAAAACATGTTACCTGAGTTAAAGTGATGAAGACATGAATCGGTAAAGATGCATCAGAACCAGTAGCCCTCAGCCGGAATTGTGGATTTTGATGCCATGAGCTATAATCTTGGCAGCCACCGGCACTATAATTTCGCCATTGGCCATGGACTGAATATCGCATCTCACGAGGGTATACCCGGCAAACATATATCGATCTGAAATGAATCTGGAAATCTTGCCAAGACATCCAGAATATACCTTCGTTTGACTGTTGAACAGAATGCACATGCATCAGTATGCAACATACTTTGATGAAAGGAACTATAAGCATGATAGAAAATTACCTGAGGAACATGCTTTAGCTTGTGCTTCATCCTATCACTCCACTCCGGGGATGAGTCTGACCAGGGACCATTCCACTCAACTTCATTGGCCCAAGGATTTCGAATCTGAACAAGTCTATGCCCATCGACCTCCCTCACCTGAAGACCAAAGACAATTTTCTAGAACGTGTTCCCCTAATCAGCATATACAAATACAACCAAAATGGCATACCTGTAAGACGGAGTAAGCATGCCCTTGCACAATGCCACTGGAAGATACATGAACATCAGATCCTGATGGACTTCCAGCACCAAGTAAAAAACCTTCTTGCTTAAAGCGTAACAATTGAGACCATAATCTGCCACTTGCAAGATCAATTTGTGCTTGAGCACTCCTCAAGTCAATCTCTTCACCAGCACCTCCAGTTAGGTCAACAAGAGCGTCCTGAACCAGTCCCCCTTCCAGTGCCTCGTAAGAACCATGGAGCTTGGCGTATGCTTTCTCCACTATGGAGACCCAGAGTTCATTGAATTTTTTGCTAGTGGCAAAGGCTGGTTTGCCAGGTGATTCACATGGAATCCAGTCATCGATAACAACGGGAACCCACTCACCCTGCAAGTTGAAAGCAATTGAACTTGAAACCTCTGGCTGTATGGAAATCATAGAGGAAGAGCAAGGCAGCATAGTGAAAGAATTTAAATATACCAACCTGAATACAAAAACGAACAGTGTAGATTCCTTCCTCGTTGTATTCAGGAGTAATGATCACCTCAGATATTTGTGAGACTTCAGTAAGAACTGCAACAGCACTTAAAAACCAACAATCGCCCAAACGCCCCTATAGAACAAGTTAAACCAATCATATAGATACTAGAAGAACTTGGTTAAGAATAATATTTTGTGCATCAGAAGATGTATCACATACTAAAAATGTAAGTGATCGAACCTGACAAACATCTGATGGATTTGCAGCCCCAGAGAACAGACAGGGACGGGAATCACTACCGTTCTCTTTCACAATGGAATCAGGTCTCATCCATTCAGAAACAACCTGACAATCTCAAAAAGGTTAGAGTGCCACACAAGTTGATGTTTAGCCTACTTAAAGGGGAGGACTATGAGTCTAAAACAATTATATAAAGTGTGAAATAATCAACCAATAACAGAGGGAGAGAAAAATCACAGTTCCTACCTGCAATTTTGAAGGGGGATTCTGTGTATCCAGGAATAAAGAGCGATCATTTGGAGGAAACTCCTGGTCAGTAAATTGCTTATCGCCTCGTGCAGAGAGAGCTTCTTTGACAGCCAACTCAACTGAACGCATTCTTTGATTTATTTCTTCTTGTGTCTCCATCCTGGATTTCCTGTGTCTTCTAGAAAATGAATCGGCACTAAATAGAAAATCCCGACCTGATCTTCTTTTCCTCCCACTGGAATATTGTCCATCCCAATCTACATCATCCCTATCATAGAGATCCACATCGGCAGGATCACTATCCCAACCATCAACCTGGAACACAAACGAGAATCAGTATGAGCTTAAATCCATTTATCATGCCAACATTCAACAAGAGGAAACATACTCTGGGTGGTGAAGCCGTCCATTGCCAATTTTCATCATTCAAATCAATCATGTCTAAGTCAGCCATGCCAATGGCTGCATGCAAAGAAGCGGCCTCATCTTCAGTTAAGCATTTCCCCCAAAGGAAAACATCCATTATATGCATCTTTGACTCAGCTCCATCACTATCTGATCTACCAAATGCATCGACATCTATAGGTGGCTTAACACCCAACCAAACTTCAGCGCCTTGTTCCCAAATGGCACTACTACTATTTAGAGGTAACGCAGTCTGGTAGCCATCAAACCCACCATCTAAGTAACAAGTAGCCTCCCCGGCACCAGCGTCAACAGTGATTGTCACTGTATGCCACCTGAGATGGAAACCACAGATATATAAATATGTATCACAAATTGGACTATATGGAGACTGAGAGAAAAAAGACAGACCTTCCATCAGTTATGCTAGTTGCACCAATATACCACTCTCTGGCAACGGTTGTCTGCCTCTCACCTTTAGTGATTAACCTAAGCCCAACTAGCCCAGCCTCAATTCCTTGCTCAGAACCAGCAACCAGAACCTCCCAACACACTTTCTTTTGATATTCCGTGCCAAAAAGGCATACAGGTCCGGAATCGGGCTGAATCATTGCTGTAATGGAAAAGCTAATCTTCTGACTTTGGCAGACACTTTCGTCCATCTGGCCGCAATGTTTACCACTTATCATTGGTTCATCGTCAAGAACACAAACAGCACCAGCAATTCCAGTCTGGTAATAACTTGTATTAGCTAACTTCCCAGTAATCAGCATCTTTAGAATGTACACTTAAAGAATATAAATAAAAAGTTACCATCTGTGCACGTCGGTCTAATTGAGCTGTTCGTATCCTACGTGCAATACCAGATACTCTCTCTCTTGCAAAGGAATCCTCAAGGACAGAATCGCCCCCAACAGCACGTATAGCGGCTGCCATAGCTGCTGCTTCTCTGCTACCAGCATTAGGCATAGATGGAATAAGGGAAGCTTCAATTTCCTTCCATTTGCGCTCTTCCTTCTCCAAAAGAGCTTTCCTTCTTTCTTTACCTCTCCCTTCTTCTTCACGTCTCTGCATAAGGATCTCCTCTTCCATCTCTTTCTCTCTCAGATAACTACGTTTATAATACAGAAAAGAAAAAAAAGGATGAGCAAGAAGTCTGAGGGTTTAAGCTTCATTAAACCATATTTCTCAATTAAAAGAAACATGTACCTCTCTTGGATTATTTCAAATTGTCTTCGATCTTCTGGCTTCCATTTACTGATTTTTCTGGCACTTAAGTCAGAGAACCCAATGCTATCTAAGAAGAGTTTCAAGCGTACCTCATCCTACAAACATTGTGATAATCTTTTTGTTATAGAAAAATAAAGGAGTATATATGGAAAATTAAGAACCAGGGCTCACCTGAACTTTCTCCGCCTTAGCTGTCAAACCTAACAATAGCAATAAATAACCACCAAACTTGTCCCACATGTACACCCATTCTGTATCAATTGCCTCTTCTAGTGCCAAAACCCTTGCATGAGCACACATGTCTCTTCTGTAATCCACATTTGTAGGTGGTTCATGGCGGAATCTTTTTCTGCATTGCATTCTGTAGAAGAAGGATCCAGCAATTTTTTCTTCATTCCTGAGACGATCCCTTAATTTCATGACATCATCTCTAGGAAGAACTAAGTTCCCTGCTTTATCACGCATTGCAGAGGGATCCCCAACCAGAAGAGCTGCAGAGCTGGCGGACCTTTGGGGAGCTGAATAAGTGCCGGATAAAGCATTTCTCGTCTGTCATTAAGAAGTTGCAAAGGCGTAAGAAAGCATCGCATAGAGCTCTATTGCAGGTGAAAGTGTTAAATTAACAACATAGAATTTCAACAGAAAACTAAGAAAGAAATCAGAATTTAACGTACTTTAGTGGCAGATCGAGAGATAGCTTGCACAACAGTATCCTTGCTAAGAAAACGTACAGCAACCTCCATCATCTGGACACCATCAGAGCGAATTAGCAAAGAGAGTACACAACAGATACATATAGATACACTAAGGAACAGATAAATCAAACAACAAGAATACAAACCTCAAGAGTCAAACACGGACGAGAAACAGCAAACCCAAATGCTATTACAAGGGTGATAGCTGACACAGCAGCACCAGCAAACGGAGGATATATTATCAGACTAGCAACAACACCCCACCCTTCAGTTGCCAATGCAATTCCATAGAGGACGAGAAACGCAGCACTGAAGAAATCCCAATAAATACAAAAAATATGAGAGTTCATCAGTTTAATCTTTATTGATCATTATTTCAGAATCCCAGCAGAGAAGATATCAGAACAATGGGAAAGAAAAAGATTACGAGTAACAATTTAGAGTACCCAAGTGGCTGAACATACCTGACATTCTTTCCGCAATCTGCATGAGCATCATAGACATACACTGGTAGTACCCTTGGAGAATATACCACTATTGGTGGGGATAGAAGAACCTAAGAGAAAAAAAAAAGTTAACACATCGTTCGAATACATGAACAGGAGAAGCCACAGTTTTGTTGAGCTCTATGGAGATGATTAAAGAACTCACAGCTAATGCTCTTCCAGCCAACAGAAACAAGAAGGTAAAATAACCAACAGATGCTCCAGCAAATGCTTTATCTGCAAATAAAATGTATGGAATTGTTGTATCAGTAGGGTAGGTCTCACCTCTACGAAGAGTTTGAAATAAGAGATGGGAATCCGCACCTTGAAACCATCCAACAAGGAATGCGGCCAAACCCAAAAGAAAGGCAAGAAAGCAGACAAAAGATGTCTGTTTCCTGGTCAAATAGAAATTGTTTGATGCCCAAAGATGGATAACACCAATAGCTACCACTATAAGGAGAAGAACTAAGAGAAAAGACACGCCTATCTGTTATAATTGAAACACAAAGATGTATCAGATGGATAAGTTCAGCCAATAACATTGAGAATGTGAGTAACTTTACACTTACCGTCCAGGGTTTGACTACAATAACCACAGCTGATATCGCACCAAAAAGAAGAAGAAGACCTATAGAAACGAAAACATATACACCTCGAGACAGTATCCAACAATCGTCCTTCCTGCAAAGAACCACAAAAACAATTAAAAGGCTATTTCAGTGAAACTTAGAGTTAGGCTTAATGGGCAATGAGAAGAAATAGTCATGCACCATTTAACCATCCCACAGCATAGTGAAAGTAGGGCCGGAATGCATGCAAGTGGAAGCAAGGCCGCAAGAAAATCGTTTCTTGTGGGCAACTGATCATCTCTAGATTTAACAACCTCCATATACGATGTTCCACAAAATGCCACCAGAACAACTAGAAAGTAGACACAAAAGGTACGTAAATATTACTTAGAGAAAAAAAAAAGCCCACCCAATACAGATTAAGCAAGCAGAAACACAAATTACCTGAGAATATTACGAGACAGACAGCAGAAGAGTGGGAGAACCTATATGTGGCAAACCATGAGACCATTGGAAGAATGGCAGTAACTAATAGGGAAACTCCAGATGCCATCGCCCAACCAAGGTATACAGAAGATGTATATGGTGACGTGAAGTTGTTTTCTGTGGCACTAAATAGTTTGTACTTCAAATCATCCAAAGGTTTAGCAGATATAATTGCACCAAGAGCAATTACAGATCCCACAAACACCACAACACAAATCCAAAGAACAAACCCCTAAAATGAAAAAAAAAAACTTGATTTAGAAATATTTATCTGGCAAAGAGAGAAACTAGCCAAAGAGAAAATAGACAGACCTTCATCCTCGGAAATCGTGAATATCTTGCCTGATCCCCGCATGATAACTGTGGAACCCAAAATTGATACCCATTATGCATCCATATGGGAACAGCAATAGAAAGGCATGCTGCCATGAGGGGCACAGTCAAGGATATTCCCAATAGTACTGACGATTTACTGCAAAAGTGAAGCAGGCAAGATTTTTGTAATCAGAACATCAAAATAGGACCATGTGAGAAAAGTTAGTAGCAGTTCATAAAATGACATAATCCCTAGTACCTCAAGAAAGAGAGTGATAATCCAACTAATGTGCTCAGCAGCCAGGCAACAAAGCCATACTGAAAACATAGAAAGAGACACTATTTAGAGCACATAAACATAACATGGTATCTGCATTGCCCGCAACCGTACTATGAACACGCCATACTAACGAGACAACCCATACCTTGCGAGATTTTGATGTCAATGCCATTTCTTCAACTTGAAGCGACCGAAGAAAAGCCATTACTGAACAGACAACAGGTGACAACAGGAGAACCGAGAAACCAAATTCGAACTACAATTAGGTAAAAAGTGAGTTAGCGAAGATAGAAATAACCTTCATAAATGTTACAAGCACCAACTTGAGAAAGAGTGGAACTCACCTGCTGATGATTGGAATTTATAATTGTTATGGTCTTCGGTCGAAAAATGGCTACAATGATTGTTTCAAGAATAAATACAAGACTGAAGAGGCCCCATGCTCTTTCTGGTGTGCCCGCTACATGGTGCAGAACAAGTCTGGACAGCTTAAGCCACTTCTCGAGCCCCCGGAGTCTCAATTCTTCAGATAGAGAAATCTGATTTGGAAGAGTATTATCAACACTGTTTGAGTCAATGATTGCAATATCAGTGTTGTCACGGTGATCTCTATCTGCATCCAGACTACTCCTCTGAAGTAATGCCAATATGCTTGGATCCAATTTTTTCTCCTTCAACATAACAGCAAAGTCAGGGTCCAGCCCCTTGTCTTGCAACAAATTGGTCAGTTCAAGATCACCTTCTTTTGCTTTCTTTTTAAGCATCGAGGCTATCCTAGGATTGTTTAACTGATCCTGAAAAGCAAGAGACAGATTCAAATCCAAAATTTGCTCGTTTGCAGAATTCGATGTGCTAGATTCATAACCGTGGCTGTCAATACCACTGCTTGAACAAACGACCAGAGTGTTATTCGGATCAGAAACTTTATCCAGACAATAAGACGTTCCTGCTTCAGGCTCTTGGACCACAGAACGATATGAGCTACTACGCAAACCTAAGCTTGGTCTTCCACTTTCTACGCTTTTATCGCTATTGATACACTCCTGAGAGCTGCCTGTACGAGATAGAGTGTCAGCCATACACGATTCTGTGGTAAGATTAGCCTCGTTAGTACAACCAGCATGGCCTGCATCGATATTACTACTTCTTTTAATGCTTGAGCCACAACCATCTGAAGAACTAGAAGAACTACTCTGCTCTTTTCTTCGAAAACCTTCTCTCAAGCGGATCACTGTGCTCTGTAAAGCATCTCTTCTTGCAGCTGATGGGTCTGTTATCGACAGATGACGGGAAACAGCAGCACCTGATAGAACCGATGCTACAAAAATGTAACTAATACAATGCCCTAGGTACCTGCAACAAGAGAAAACATCATAAATTACATGCCTTGTAGGGAACAAACTTTAACCTTTAAATGAGTAATAAATTTTTTAGCTCAGAAACAGACCAGTAGTGTATGCCAAAGCATATTAGGAAAATTCGAGAAGTGCCAGCAACAAAAAGTGCTAGGACGCGGTTTTGAAGAAGCTTAAACCCATACAAGCATGCCCCAATATTCCAGTCTACATGAAAATATTAAGCATCAGCATGAGTTAGAAATAATCCAACAGCAAGCTTCTCCTCCAAATATATGTAACAAATTTTCTCTATGTACCAAGTACAATAACTGCAGCTGATGTAATGACTCCAAGCCAACGTGATTCCCTAGCTGTAAGACCATATAGGACCGAGTAGGCAAAGAGAACTATGAGTGATCCAAGGTACAGGAGGCCAAGATGTGAAGCCCTGCAAATATGCCAGAAAGAAAAGGAAATATTTAAATTAATTTCAAGGGAAAAAACAGGTAGGCAACGAACTGCAGCTGATTAAGAAAATATTCAATAGCTTGTTGATTGCACAATTCAGGATCAGTCCTTAAGCAAGGGTCAGCCATGCCAGAAAGATTACTGAATTTCTAGGTAAAGTCGCGCAATAAGAACTTACTTGCTGGTTTGCCGGGGGTATAATTCATTGGGGTCAGGTGGTTCTGGCAAACAAGCCACAGGGCCTATCTCTATACAATCTGAATAAGCAAATTTGTATGCCCTTCTTACATACTCGTCCACGTCTAGCCCGTTTCCTGCGGTGATGGAAAAATTGAATAATTCAACAACTTAGATTGACGATGAAAGTCAAAACTCTCACATGTTAATCAACATGGAAGTTTTGCACTATTATGAAGAACTGAGGAGACTGACTAAGATATTATACCAAAATTGCATTTCATAACTTAGAAGCCATGTAAGGACTGCGAAAGCTTTACCATTAAATACCATGCGGCAGATAAAGAGCATATTAATTGCCAACGCGATTGCCGATACACCGAAAAAGAAACCAGAAGGAGAATATTGCTGAGATGCATGCGCACCAGCGGTAACATAGACAGCACAAAGTTCATACGCACAGAGTAAGGCAACACCAAGAAGGAGAAGTAAAGCAACAGCTCCTGTTTAGCCAAAGGAGAAAGAAAGAAACAAGTTCATTACTTCATTCATTATAAATACTACCTAAAACAGCCTATGATGAGTCAGGTATGATATCCTTTGTTCCCGTTCCTACATCAGGTACTTGATGTACTATCATTACGTGAATCAATCAGAAAATGCCAAAGAAACTAGTCAGAAAGAAAAAGACTGCAAACGTACTTGAACTTTGCCACTGTGTCCTCCACCAAAGCATGATTGAGTAGAATGCCAGCAAAAGCGCTGTTCCAGCCATTATGATCGCAAGTCCAATGATATGTCGATCCAATATAACAATCAGCCAACAACCCCAAGCAATCAAGATTGCAATAGGGGATACTACCACAATCCACGCAACAAGAGATAGGAAACCACATAGTGCATCCAGCTGAGGACCTTGCAATACTTTTGGCCATTTTCTAGCAAAGATCCAGCTGCCATTATAGAAAGCATCCCAAAGGAAAACAGTGGTTCAACTATGGTTCTAGCTCAATGCTACAAAGAAAGCAACTCCATAGATAGCAAAAATGAAAAAAAAAAACTAATGTCTGTCTAAGTTTACATGAATTTGTTACCTATAAAGCCGCCATGGCCGCCAATTAACTGACCAAAGTATCCAAAACGAACCGGAACCGAAAATCGTGAAGAGGGCACCCGAAATAACACAAGCCAGTAAGACTCCTCGCTCATCCCCTTCCATGGCTTCTTCTCCCACCTACAAGGGCATGCAACTCGGAGATCAAAATTCCATCACAGTGAAGTTAAAGCCTCAAGCTTGCACTCTGATAAAACTAAAATCAAGCTTAAAAAGGGGGATCCATACCCACTAGACCGAGATGAGCTTGCTGTGCAGTGGCATGACGGTGAAATCGAAGCAGAAGGGATCGATAAAGGTGGAAACTTTGCAGCCCCCTCAAGCAAAAGGAGACATCTTTGGGTACGGATTAGGGTTTCTTTTGCTTCAAAATCAAGCTGTGAAGTAGGAGGATGAGCAAGAAACTAAGACTAGGGTTCTCACTCTTGCGAGCTTTAGCAGCACAAAGTCACTTCCTTTAGGGTTTTCACTTGCTTTTTTGAATAAATCTCAGAGGATTTTTCTCAGGGGAAATGGATAGCGAGCGAGCGAGAAGGTAAGATTAAAACCCTACCCTTCCAAAGTGTGTGTGTGAACCGTAAAAAAGCTACAACCTTTATCTCTCTCTCTTCTCAAAAAAAAAAAGAGTCTTGTGTAGAGAGAGAAAGTGTCTGTGGAAAAAAACAATTAATATAATAATAAATTTAAAAGGTATGGGCTCTGTCCGAACTAACGATATACGCGCGTGTAAAGCCAAGTACCAATGAACTATCGCGTGATGGAAACGCAGTGAGTTTTAATTGGTCAGTGAGAATGGAACGATTTTCAGCATTTTTTAGATTAAGATTTGTAGAAAACAAAAACATACTATATGTTTTAATTACCTTTTTCAAAAAAAATTAATTACCTATCCATTAATATCTATTAATTATTTTAGGACGTTTTTAAATTTAAACAGAACATACTGAATGCACAAAACCAATAGGTTAAATTTGTATGAAAAGAAAATACTGTCATTTGTGTGTTTAAATGATAAAATAGTACCTAATCAGCTAATCTATCATTTTATATGACACAAATAATTAAATATTTACAATTAGGTATATTCAGGTTATACGCTCAAAGCTCATAACCAGGAAAAGGAAGTGGAATACCAATGTCTCTGTCACAAAATTTAAAACATTCAACTATATAGTATAATCTAAAATTAGAATTTCAAATAATTTTGTCTTTATATATTCATTAAATCCCATATTTAAGCCGATTAAGTCAAAGATTGTCTACTGAACCTAGAAGACCATATTGATTTTCAACTGCAGTCCATTATCACTTTGTAGACCCATCTCTCTCCAAATGTGAAATCAAATATAACAACGAAAAGCAAATGAGAAAACTCAAAATATATATTTTGATAACAAAAATCTCTCATTGTCAAAAAGGTAATTAGGGAGTAGGTTAAAGATAATAATTTTAACTTTTTGTAATTTTTTGAGAAACTTGTTGATAGCAATTCATCCACTTGCTTACAAATCACAGTACAAAAGAGATAAGTAAGACTCCACTAAAAGACAAAGTTTCTAAGCTTTCAAAAAAACTTGGGCCACACCTTCCTCTTCCCCATCTAACTATTACATGACTAGAGAATTACCATCTAGTTACATGGGTAATTTTTACCATCCCTAAAATTACCCAAAAAGTGGATTGAGTTAATGTGTATGTATAAACAAACATAGTGAATTCACATGACTAGAGAACCCCAGGGACGAGGTAGTGTCTTATTTTTTATTTTAATTTATTTTTTTGAAAAAGGTGTAGTCCATTATTGGTGCCTAGTTTATGGACACTTCTCGTTTTTACTAGAACCTCCATAGTAGAAGTATTGACCCAATCATCACTGTTTCCCGGTTGAACGTCGTGAGAGTTAGACTGTTCGGTGAATGTTTCAAGTCCTTTAAGTGCCTTGAGGTTGTTTGAGGAATCAACCACCTGAACGTTCCTGAAGTAACATTTGTGTTCAAGTGTGGTGGCCATCTGACTGTGAGTTCACTACTAACCATACATTAATATATAAACATCTTTTTAAAATAGTTTTAAATTGTATTAAAAAATCAACTCGAAGAGCAGGAATAAAGATCTGAATACAAACCGGCTCACACAAAATTACACAATTTCACATTTTTCTATCTAGCTTCGTTTGACCTATGTTCTCGGGCGCATACTGCTAGACCGAATCAAGTATCTTTGAGTATCAATTACCTTTTTCTACCTTGGACGATGAGCATGGGAAGGAGACATTACATTGGTTTCATATGCAAGCAAATAGTTATGTAGTAGCTGAAGTTATACGGCCTTTTTATACTTGAATGAACACGTACTGATACATCCACCCGCTTATCCGAACTGATGAGATCGTGGTTGGTGTTATGAAAATATAAAGGTAATCAATGGAGTGATTAAACGAGCCATTATTGATTTACCTCACCAAATCTTTGCATCTACAAAAGTGGTTAATCATAATTTCAGTGGTTGTTAGACGATTTTTTATATAGGATATGATGAAAGGAGTCAAAGGAGTAGCAATGGCATTATGATGAATGATCAAAGACACTTAGATTAATGCATGCACAAGCTTTTCTAACATACTTTTTTCTTTTCTTTTCTTATACCACATCATTATTGTCTTCAAAATGCAAACTTTATACACTTTTAAGAGTTATAGATTCTCCTATATTTAAAAATATCTATAAGTAGTTGAGAAAAGAGTTTACGGAAAATGGAAAAATTTGAAATGATGGGGGAAAATTGTTACAAAGTGTCATGATTTGTGCTTTTAATACCAAACACAAATACCACGTGTAACTGGAAGGCCTTATATATGCATAATATTGTGTATGCATTCTACATTCTACATTCTACATTCTACATTCTACATTCTACATTCTACATTCTACATTCTACATTCTACATGTATAGACAGTGTAGAGTAGCGATGTATGTGTGACATGATTGGGCATGATCATGTGAATGGATGTAAGCGTTTGTCTTGAGGGAAAGACTATTGAGACATGTGACTTTTTTTTCTTGTTGTTTCTTCTTTTTTTTTCCTGGTGAATCACAGACACAAATGCAAAAGATGAAACTTTTGAATCCAAATTTGACTTGTTGCTCTTTGACACAAAATGTCAAGCATGTGTTTTTCTTTTAGTTGTTTCACACTAAAAGTCATGCACTGTGTGTGATAGTTTTTCCTAGATGTAAATTTTCAAATAATGTTACAAAACATGTTGGGCCAAAAGTCTAAACACAATCAATTGACCCAGACCGGCCCATATAGAAGATCATGGCATTGCCTTGTTACCACTATCTATCTATCTATCAAAAGAGATTCAGAAAACAGCTGGATACATTGTGCTTTACTTGGGGAGAGAGATTGATTCTCTGCGTTTTATAAACTGAGTCTGAAACTGTGAACCCATTTAGAACAACCCTTGTCTCTAGAATCTCTACAAAGTATTAAACTTTTGGGAAGTGTTAAACATGTGTTTAACCAATAAACAACTGTATTTCTCTGTAGATGAACAACCAATTGATCACAGGTGTCAAAAACTTGTGTGTTCTGAGAAACCTCAGCTACTAGATTCATGACCATAACCCTCAGTGTCCAAAACCATCAGCTTAATGGTCTTATTAAGAAATGAAGAATCAACACTAGATGTTGTTAGAAAAGCAAACCTTTTTGTAAATATCTAACACAAAATCAATCTAAATTAGCACATGGAAAGAACACAATCAGTGCTCAAAAGAAAACATCAACATAAAACTGAAAACTTTATTGATCTTTTGTATTATCTGTCTGTTATATTTTGAACATCCAAGAAGCGTAATCATATACAACAACAAAAAAAAAAAGATATAAACTTTTTTCTCAACAAAGAGAGGCATCATCACCTAATCGATCAGCTCATAAAAGTCAATCATAATGGGAGTAATGATTGTAATATTCATCAAACGAAGAAGAAGAAGATCGATCACCATCATCATCATCAGAATCATCATAAACAAGATAATGATGATGATGATAGAGATTATGTTCAAAAGCAAGTCGATCATCATCATCAGCATCATCAGACAAAGAAGAAGAAGCGGAGTGAGAATCATGGTGGGTGTAAGAGTAGAAGGAATCATCATGAGGAGGGAGACACATAAAAGTCCATAAACAAAGAACCAAACGACTCAACTGATACATCGGGTAGCAAACAGCCATGTCCACGAGCTGCCTTGTATTGATCCTCTGCGACGAGGGTATCCTCCACATCACCTGCCACGTCTCCGTTGATACGTCGGCGATCGCCACAACCGCCGCACTGTTGAACACCATAACTCCCCAAAAGACTCTCTCTTTTTGGCTTTGTCGTCGATTTGACTTTTCGTGCGTTGGTGGTTTGGTACTAAAGAGAAAATAAATGTTTTTATTACACAACTAAACTGAAAGAGATATGTTTTGTTTATTCAATGCGGAGTCCATAAAGTCGTGGTTAAGCCGCATATTATTTATTTGAAAATTGAAACTACGAAGTTTGCTTTCAGACTTAGTTTCTACTCTCAATTATCCAAATATATTTGCGAGGCTTGATGAAGCCCATCAGACGTGTTCACTTGGGCCGAGCTTGGATAAGTTACGCACGGACAATTTATGGACCTACTCGATGAAGCCCATTAGGTTAAGTGTTGACATAAAAAGAAGGAGAGGTCACGACATTTGCCTCTAAGCCAAGCTTTTTGGAGGGGCTTCCATGGTGTCTCTTAGAGAGATAGAGTAAGCTAGAGATAGATATGTTACTCTAGGCTTAGCTCTTAGCCATGTACTTCTCTTGTATTCCTCTTTGTACTCTCTAGGTTTGTTTAACCAAAACATAGAGAGTTATGATCTTGTAAACCACGTCGGAGGTGTTTTCCGATACTTCATAGTGGATGTTGTGGATCGTGGATCCACCTCAGATGTAGCGGTACAGCCGTGAACTGGGTGAACAATTCTTGAGTCATGAACAAGAATGTATGTGAATCGTATGAGTAGGTCCAGGGACAAAGTTAATTCAGTAACAAAGTGGTATTAGAGCTTGCTAGTGTGATTGATTGCTTAGTAAAATACCTAACAACATTCTATATTTTTAAAATAAAATTAAAATTAAAAACCGAATCAAGAACCAAATAAATACCTAAATTTTTATAACATAGTTTATATAAATATTAACTATATTTAATTTTATAATAATCAAATCTTTTTAAAGATTATGCCAAAAAAATGAATTAGTTTATATAAATATTAACTATATTTAATTTTATAATAATCAAATCTTTTTAAAGATTATGCCAAAAAAATGAATTAGTTTATATAAATATTAACTATATTTAATTTTATAATAATCAAATTTTTTTAAAGATTATGCCAAAAAATGAATTATCAGAATACAATTATCCGAAATATTTAGAACTATCCAAATTATTCAAAATTTTATCTAAAACTCCTAAAAATTGATAGCCAAACTAAAATCGAACCAAATTTTTTATATACTCTAATAGACAGATTTTAAAATTCTAAAACTAAAAAATCGAAAAATGAAATTTCATAGTTTATATATTTATAAATATTGATTATATTTAGTTTTATAATAATTAAAATTTTAAAAATATTATACAAAAAAAAAATCAAATTACCAAGAATATGTTTATCCGAAATATTCAGAATTATCCTAATTATTCAAAATCTTATCAAAACTTCAAAAAATCTGATAACCAAACTAAAAGTGAATCAAATTTTTTATATACCCGAACAGATTCTAAACTTTTAGAATCGAAATTTTTAAAGAACCTAAAAAACGAATTGAAACCAAACTGAGAATTTAATGAAGATGGCTAGGTTTGACCTTTGTAAGGCGAATCATTTGAAAGTTGGAACCTTTTAATTTTTAAAGCCCAAAGTCAAAAGCTTTCTGACAAGAGCTACTTTTTGTGGTTCTGTACTTCTGTTATAAGCCCGGCCCATTACTTGTCTTGGCAGCAAGTGGTAAAGAAGATAAGGCCATTGTGAGACGTTTTCAGAAGTGTAACAATGGCTCTGTCTCATTCCACGACTGTTTCACATGGTTGTACTCTTCCTCTGTGTAGACATTCAAAGCTTCGTCTTCTGAGCTTAGCTTCTTTGCCACTTCATTTCAATAAAAACGGCAAGAGATTAGAATCTCTTCACCTTCCACCACCAGCTGCTTCATCGTACTTTCCAATCGATGTTGAGTATCTCAAGCGAGAGTTCTCTGGCCATGGAGCTACTTTTGAGGATATCGGTATGTGTATTTCTCTAACTTTGCTCTTCTTCTTATTGTCTCATTAAAAGGTTACAAACTTTGATGTGATTAGGTGAGACATGTGTTGCAAAACTGAAACTGGACAATGGAAGTTCAGCCAATGTGATGTTAACACGTGGCATGGTAACATCGTACAAAGTCAAAGTCTGGCATGGAGGCAAGGTGGAGCTTCTCCACACATGGGTGGAACAAGAAGAAGAAGTAGTAGTGATAAGAGGAGGTGTTTCATCTGCATTTAGCTCATCAGATTCTGATAATGAATGGAGTCTCCATGGGATCACTGGAGATTCAAATGATTGCGTTCAAGTGGAACTGAGAAGAAGTGACAAGAAGATGAAAGAGATTGAGATGAAACAGATTATAACTCTTAGAGGAGACACACTAAGTATTGAGCTTTTTGTGACAAACAAAGGAGTTTCACCAATCAGTATCAAAGGCTGTTCACTTGTAAGTTACTTGACAGTGAGCACACCAGAAGCCACATATGCAGTTGGGTTGGAAGGTTCAGATTTTGTTGAGAAGACTCCCTTTCTTCCTCGTTTCGGTTTGGTTCAAGGAGAAGAAGAAGGGGAAAATGGGTTTAGTGGGGAAGAAGAGAGCAACTACAAACAGTTGAGTGAAGAGATGAGTAGGATTTACACACTTGCTCCAAGTAGCTTCACTATAATTGACAGGGTAATTATTAATATAACATTACATAGTACTTTGAGTAGAAACTTCATTTCAAATTTTCTTTGTCAGGGAAGAAGGAACTCAGTGGTAGTGGGAAGAGAAGGGTTTGAAGAAGTGTATGTGTACAGCCCTGGCTCAAAGCTTGAGAGTTACACAAAGTCTGCTTATGTCTGTATTGGACCATCTTCATTGCTAAACCCAATCTCTTTGGATCCTGATTGTATTTGGAGAGGTGTGTTGCATCTTCACAATCCTAATTCCTGAGGGGTTTGACTTTATTATAAAGTCTGTAAGAGTATAAACAATTTTAACAGACTTTCTTAGCAAGAAAAGTGAAAATTATTAAATTGGACACAACAAAATATTTGTGGACATGTAATAACTCTTGGCAAAATTGGACATAACAAATGAAAATATAAACCTACAGCCACTGGCCCACTCAATAAGCCACTAGAAAGACAATCAAAGAAACAGAATCCAACTTAGCTTATCTCATTATATTTATTAGAGATTTGGGAATATTCCTCATCATATTGTTGTACGAGTAGATATGCTACAATTAGATTTGATCTGATCATGTAAAGATCTTCTCTTCTACTTGCATCCGTCTGACAACATGAGACAAGCTCAAACTCCAATCCTCCTAAATGGTGATAATTACGAAAGGTGGACTTCCGTGTAAGTGTCTCCCGGAAGAGATACATGTAGATCATCTAATTAAAAATATAAAATTTAAGTTAAGTTTTACTTTTCAAGTAAAATCCTCAAGTGTTCTTGTGAGTTAGCCTAAAGTTGTATAGATAACACCATGCGTAAGCCGAGTATTGAAGCATCAGTTGCAAGTTAGCTTAATGGCTTGCAACTTTGTACTACTAAGGAATCATGATTTATTCATACGAATGGTTCAAAATTTCAGTACACATCACATTCTCTTGTTCAAATCATTACACTTGCTCATCTATTACGAAGCTAAAAGGAATCAATCCCGGCAGAGTTACTTTACTCCCCTATCTCCTTAGTATCCATATCCTGAAACAATATTAAATAGAATCAGTGTTGAGACATGAATTAGGTGGATCTTCACCAGAGATTCAAAACAAACCTGAGTTGTCCATTGGGTTGCCTGCGGGAACTGGCTCAGGTTCCTTGATCTCAACAACAACACAGTCTGACATCAAGAATGTCTTTGCCACCGAAGCTGCGTGTTCCAAGCAACATCTCACAACCTAAAAATCCAGACCAAAGCCACACTCAGGTTCAGTTCTCTGATGACCAAAATTTAGCTTAGTGAAGACAGTTTATGACCTTTGTTGGATCGATGATTCCTGCAGCCATTAAATCTTCGTACTTGCCGGTTGCAGCATTGTAACCAAACTTAACGTTCTCGTTGGAAAGCACCTGCCAATGAATAATAGACAGCTCTTCAAGCCTATCTGATTTTAAATCTAAGATAAGTGTCTGTGTGTGGTGGTAGGTTTCCTGTTAAACTACTACCTTCTCACTAACTACGCTTCCATTGACTCCAGCATTCTTAGCAATCAGTTTCAGAGGGTAACTAAGCGCTCTTTTCACGATATCCGCTCCAACCTGAAGTAAGGTAAACAGAGATGTTAGGTGTTTAGGAACTTAGAAAATGAAGTCTTGATCAGCTTGTTTATACCTTTTCTTCATCATTGTCAAGGGCAGCTTTAATGGCATCAACCTTGGAAGCAAGCCGAAGCAGTGTACAACCACCACCAACGACAATACCTTCCTCAACAGCAGCCTGAAGAATAATAGACATCCTGGTCAGTACACTTCACGAGTAGCTCGGTTTTAAAATCTTAGAAGTAAAAGATCACCTTTGTAGCATTAAGAGCATCTTCAACTCTCAGTTTCTTCTCTTTGAGTTCTGTCTCCGTTTGTGCTCCGACCTTTTACCAAATACATAAGAGCTTTTACTTAACATACTCTTTTGTTATATTATATGGGGTTTGTATTAACCTGAATCACAGCAACTCCACCAGAAAGCTTTGCTATTCTCTCATTCAATTTTTCCTTCTCATAATCTTGCTCAGCTTGCTGCACAAACCAAATTCCATTTAAGTACGCTATGGACTTAAAAGTAGTAGAGATCTCATACTTAATCTACTCTTCCACTACAACTTAATACCTCAATAAGGTTCTTAATCTGTGTAACACGCTTTTGCACTGCGTCTTGTGTGCTCCCATCACCCACAATGGTCGAAGTCTCCTTCGTTAGGACGACCTTTGCGGCATGTCCAAGAACCTCTTTTCCAGCTTTGTCAAGTGAAAGACCAACTTCCTCACGGATCACAGTTGCTGCAAGCACAGAATGGGTAATAGGACAAGATTAACACCACAACGTTTAAGCCTAAACACATGGCTCAGCAATGCTTACAGAGAACTTACCTCCAGTGAGAATGGCAATATCGTCAAGGTACTGGCTCTTGCGCTCACCAAATCCTGGAGCTTTGAGAGCTGCAATCTTCAGTGTGCCTCTAAGTTTGTTAACAACAAGGGTAGCTAAAGCCTCCTGCTCAATGTCTTCTGCGATTATTAAAATTGGGTATCCTCCTCTAATTGCATCCTCCAGAACACCAACAAGATCCCTTGCATTGGTGATTTTCTTGTCAACAAGAAGCAACTGCAAGACAATAAAAACCATTAGAGAGAAAACATTTAACTGCTGCAACACTATGATCAAGAAACAGTTACCTTGCAATTGTCGAACTCAACTGACATTTTCTCGCTGTCTGTCACAAAGTAAGGGGATACGTAACCGCGGTCAAACTGCATTCCTTCCACAACGTAGAGGGCGTTCTCAGCACTTTTACCCTCCTCAAGTGTCACCACACCCTTCCTGCCCACTCTGCTCATCGCTTCAGCAATCATACTTCCAATTTCTGCATTGTTACCCGCACTAACAGCTGCCACATCTGCAAGCTCACTGTCTTCAACCTACATCGACATGACTCACTTTCAGCATATTTTGTTATACACTCATCACATATTCAAAGAAAGAGATTCTTATTAAAATTTGTAACCTCTTTAGACATTTTCTTGAGCTCGGCAACCAAAGCCTTTGCTGTCTTCTCAATGCCTCTAGTGATCAATACAGGGTTTGCACCAGCAGCCACCACCTGAATGATAAAAGAAATTATGATCAAGATCACCGTTATTTTTGAGTTTCACCAGAGAAAGCTGAAAGAAGAAGGTTAGACATACCTTGACACCCTCAGCAATAAAACCTTGTGCAAGAACAACAGATGTCGTGGTACCATCACCGGCCAGGTCATTGGTCTTGGCAGCTGCTTGCCTCACAAGTTTAGCACCAATGTTCTCAACAGGGTCTTCCAACTCAACCTACAGTAGAAAGTTCGGAGTTACAAGAGTCTTTTCAATGAACATAAGCATCACCACCAGAGCAGGTAACGATTCCATACCTCCCTAGCAACAGTGACACCATCATTAACAATTCTTGGTGATCCATACTTGCTCTCAAGAACAACATTTCGCCCTTTCGGTCCAAGTGTAACACCAACTAGGTCCGCAAGCTTGTTGACACCAGCCTAGTAGTACAAGACAGAACATTTAGCGGCAGCAGTAAAGTTTCCATTAACAGAAATGAAAAGAGATACTCACCTGAAGTTTCCTAATGGTAGTCCCGTCTTTGTTGAAATGCAACTCCTTGGCTGCACATACAATAGCAGGACTGGATCTTCTGAGCTTAGGGCACACAATCTGCCTCCTTCCAAATGAGCTTGAAGATAACTTGTTGACAAGTTTCTTGTCCCGTTTGTGACCATTTGGAGCTACCATGGAACCAATGGTAGACGTTGCAGTGAAAGTTGATGCCATTTTGTCACTTGAAACAAAGACAACTCAACAGTTTCAGATAAGATATAAAAGGACTATCCTTTTGGTTTACATAATTAAAATGAAACAACCCAGAAGGCTAAACTAGTAAGAAGAAGAAGAAAGGCAACACATTTAAGAATAAGAGCTAACTAAGAACACCAAAACACGTCAAAGGAATTGAATTTATACTTTCAAGAAAAGTTGACAGCAAATTCTCATCCAATATAACAACACACATATACACTGAGCCAGTGAAAATGCAGAGGCTGAAATTGATTAAAAGGGTTTAAGCATACATACAGAGAAGTAAAGAAGCGAAGCGGCGGAGGAGTGACGAGATTCTTCACCGGAAGGTTTTGTTTTCCGGATAAGAAAGTTGGGAGGGAGGAAGGTAGTATAAGTAGGTTTATCTCTTTATTCTCGCTACCTTTTAACGTTCCGTTAATCTTGGCCGTTGGATGTGTTATCAGATCCTGGATCTCATTTTATATTGGGTCTTATATATGTATAAGTGAAGCTAACAACTTTCGGCCCAATACGTTTTTAGCCATTAAAGGATTTAGGCCCATTAAAGTTTGTATAATTTCTATAAATATATTTTCCAGAAGCAAAGATCAATGCTGTTGTCGACAATCGAATTCATTGACCAAATCAAATCAGGTTCTCTCAAAAGTGCTGTTTTGATTACTGACTGAAACTACTAATCGAATATGAGATCCAATTCGAAACAGAAACTTAAAGGGTACGACGAAACTGAAACCAAATCGGAGTAATTAAACTCAAAGAAGAGTTTGATCTTCTCTGTAAAAGAGAGATTTAGAGAGAGAGAAAAGATTTGTAAAGGAGAGTTTGATCTTCTGTATCCCTCTCTGGCTCTTGATCTGAGGAGGACACATTTATTAGTATATATATACTTCCCTAAACTACCCTTCACTCTTTATATCGAATGAGGGTAATTCTGGGAATATCGGACGAAACAATCTAATATTATTGTTTTTCTATGTGAAAGACCATTCCTACTATGTCACGTGTGACAACCCATGATGTTTGAATTTACCATTTTACGATTGAAAAACATTCTTTCATGAGAACAATTATATTTCGGTTCGGTTTCAATCGAGTTTCAAATTTTTGAGTTTATGAATTTCAGCTCCATTCTTATAAAAGTTCAGTTTTTTAGTCGGGTTCAAATTTAGTAACATTTCCAAACACTAGTTGAATCTATTTTAATTTTGGGTTTTCTTAATCGGACTTTCGGTTCAAACTATAATTTTATACTTCTTTAAACTTAAAACCAAATAAAAATCTTGTAAAACAAAAACTAAAACATCAAGATTTTGAATTGAGAAATACTCTTGTCACGATTCTTTCGGTTTTAGTGTAATTTTTGACAAGTGAATTTAGAGAGTAAAAACAAGAAAACTAGAAAACAAAACTCAAATACAATATGTAAACACATCTAACCTGATAAACTCAACTATACAAAAGAAGGAAGAACACCACATACCAAAATATATTGAATTAGGTATTTGAGTTAATTACTTATGTAATATATAGTTACTTTATGTACTCAATGAAATTTTCGAGTATTTTAGATAATTATTCGAGATTGAGTTTGAGTTTATATGAGTATTTTGGAGTTTTAAAATTTTCAGATTTTTTACATATACATTCGGGTTCGAGTTCGGTTCGAATTAAACCATAATCCAAAATACCATAGAATAAGTTTTATTCGGTATTTATGTCGGATTCGATTCAGATTCATTTTTATCAGATCGGATTCGTTTTCGGATTCTACTTATTTTCCCAGTCCTACTTTCTTGTATTTGAGTTATGACACTAATAGAGTGCTACATTTGTTTCTAGAGCTTCAATCGCTAATACATGCCCAATTATTTACTTGTTTAACACATAGAGAGAGGGCAAGTTTTGACCGTTAATGCCTTAATGATTTTTTTTTTGTTAATGTCTCAACGATACTATATAGTATATACAGAGAAGGAAAAAATATCACTGTTATGTACTTAAGAAATATAGTATATATGATCGATAATCGGGTGACGCTCCAAATCTTGTAAGCGATCAATGGTCAACAAAACACAATCCACTAAAAATGGTCGTATGAATTTTTCTTTTTAAAAATGGTAGTTTTCTATATTTTATCATTCAAAGTCTCAAATAATATAGTATTAGCTTAAACATTGTTGTAACCAAACAATTATTTTAGTAAAGATAACAAGACTAGCGGTTATCCTAATATAACCATTGATTGGTTTCGAATCATTATGATTAGTTCACTCCTCCTCCGCGCCTAGGCGGCCTAGCCTTAGGACCCTGCTTCGATTTACTTCCTCTGACACCAATTCTTTTGAAATTTTCTAACACGTGTCTTCCATTTGCTTCCCCTTTAATAACTTTTTTTTTGGAAAAAAAAGCAGCAATGAGATAAAAGTACCGATATTGAGAGATTGACCGTATCAAGATTATAGATAACAAGAAGATAAAAAAAATCTAGAAGATTAAAACGAATCTAGTGAAATCTGGAAAGACTGAAAATAATATAAAATTAACATTTATCTAATATACTATTTCATACTCCTTCCGTTTTACTATGATATATGTTTTAGAAAAAAAATTTGTTTTACAAAGATATATTTTTTTATATTTTCTATAAGAATATTACAAATTTCAAGAAAATTAATTGACTTTATTGAGTTACTATTAATTAAAAATTATTGAAAATTACAGAAATCGATACATTTAATATAATAATTTAATGTGTTTTTTTAATATGTGTGAAAACTCGAAAAAATCTATTTTTATGAAACAGATGGAGTATTAATTTAGAAAATTAGGGTGATTATTCATTATATAAGTTTATGCATCTTGTATTTAATTCTTACGATAATCTAATATAATTTTCTATAAACAATTTGTGTTCTTTAGTCAGATCAATTTGTGCGGTGAATAATGATTTTTGTTTTGTTAGAGATAAAAGAAGTAAATAAATGAATTTTTGGTAGTGATGAATATGGTCACTTACTGGGCAGGGTTCGGGCCATAGTGATTGTGGTGAACGTAGCAGCGAGTAAGAGAAGAAACAAAGTGAGTATGTTTGTAACCTGACTTGTTCCTTTCATTTTCTTCTTACTAAGATTAATCTGTGATGTTATAATAAGTTCAGGGGCTACTCTCTACTTATATAGACAAGCAAGTTTGGTACCGTGTTCATATAGTTATATATTAAAAATGAAATTCGTCAAAGCTGCACTAATTAAAAATGAAATTTCAACTAATCTTCACGCGTAAACAGATATAGTAACGCGTCCATGGAATTAAATTAACAAAGGAATAGATTATATTATCTTCCTGGAGAAGAGCATGTTTTAAGGTCAAAAAGAAACAAACCATCTACATGCGATGGTGATGTTTCTACTAACTAATTGCAATTACTTACCATGAACACTAACCACCAGTTTCATCATCTTCTCTTACTCATTTGTCTCTGCTGTTTCAGAATCCACAGGTAACTGATACCTACAAAGCGGGCATGAGCTATGAAGCTCAAGCCATGGGAGCAAGCAGTCACTGTGAAACCTGTGCTTACACGGCATCTGTTTCCCCACTGTTCCAACCTCAAAATCATCTAAACACACAGAACACTCCAGACCCGGCTCTTGGATTATCACATCAGACAAAGCCTCAACAGCTTCTTTACGAGCAGGAGGTGTTCCATACCTGTTGGGATCAGTCTCTGTTAAACTCTCAAGAAACGCCTCAAACTCAGGACCGATGAAGTACTCGCTGAGAGAACCAGCAAACACAGGAGGCAGAGAATCAGAAACAGCAGAGCTTGGGACAGCCACAATCTGATTATATGGATTGGTCACAATCACACGTCCCCTCTCTCTATCCTCAGCATCAGCGTTAGTCTCTGCAGGAGCAAGTGTTAGACCAGCATATATTCCTTGAAGCAACTGCTCAACAGACACGGGACGTCTTCCCCTTCTCCTGAGAATCTCTTGAAGCTGAGAATCCATGTCGGTTCCAGGGCGGTTTCTTGCGGAATTGTTCATCATATCCAAGAAGATGGGAGTCAAGATGGAATCCATTGGTCTCTCAACATTGGTCTCCTCCTCCTCTTCCTCCTCTTGCAACTCTTCAAGGAAGTCACTTAGACAAAAGGGGCATTTGATGTCAGCTTCAGGAGTCACTGTTTGAGAACACGTGTGGCACCAATACGCACCTGTTTCTTCTTCCATTACTGTTCATTGCCAAACAAGAACACAGCTTTTTAACCAAACAAAACAGCAAATCTCGTTGTAAGACAAAAACCTACCTGAATCAAAACCCTAGAATCAGTCAGATAAAAACCCATTTCTCAAACTCAAAGATATATCCAAATAATGCCGGATTCCACCAAGGGAGAAACGAAAGTTTGGTTTTTTCTTGCGAATCATGATTCTATTAAGCAACCCAAGTCCATGGAGATTACAACCTAAAGTGAAAACAATAACAAAGTGCAAGAAAGTAAGCACCTTTCTTTCTTTAAAACCTTAAGGAGTCGTCTTCAGCAACAAATGAATGAAAATTATAGAGGGTGGAGAAGTAAGAAGCTCGGTCTTAACCAAGAGCTCTTGGTCTAGTGGTAAAGGAACTCCAGCTGGAGTGCCCGCCCTGGGTTCGAGTCGCCTTGGCCACCTTCCCGCCTATAACCGTGCGTGCCCGGATGAAAGGCCTCGTGGGGATTAGTCTGGGCTTACCGCCTGGAACCCCCCACGGTTATCAAAAAAAAAAAAAAAAAAAAAAAAAAAGCTCGGTGTTTAGGGTTTGTATGTATACTAGGAAAAGATGAAAAAGTTGAAAGGGTTGGAGGATGATTCTAGATCCTTCTGCCTTTTATTTGTTCTAACTAATTAATCAGCGTTAATAAACTAACTAATTAGATCAGCTGATTAATTAACAAGCCTTTTTTTTAGCTCGTGGGCTTTTTCAACAATAATAGATAGTGTTATTGGGCTTTACTACACGTTATTAGAGGTATGCATGATGTCGAAAATACCCCATCGGGGGGAAATGAAAAAAAAGAAGTGTGGTTGCAGTTAAATAATTTTTATTTATTTTGTATAGAAAATGGGAATTAGGTAAGAGATAATAAACTTTTTTTTTTCCTTTATTTTTTGGTATTTTTTAAAATTGTTAAATATATACTACGTGTCAGAATTTTATTGGTTAGATGACTTGTGATTTAACATATAAAGAATGAATATATCAAAAAAATTAGTACCAATAAAAGTCTCATTTTATAACATTTACTGAAAATTAAAATATAATTTTACTAGATATTATTAGTGTTAAGAAAGAGAAGAGATGAATTCCATTGTAAATATAAAACAAATAATATAAGAGATAAAAAATAAAATAGATCTAAAAAAATTTTGTCCCTAAAATAGCACTAAAAAAAAAATGACTAAAATAAGCTTTATTAAAGAATGTAAATATAAATTTATATAATTTGAGTTAACTAATCTAAACTCTAAGTTTAGAGTTTAGGTTATTGGATGGGTTTTGGAACTGAGATTTAAAACTAAAAAAACTTTTTAAATAAAAATGTCTATTTTAGCCATTTTTAAGATTTATTTTTGTGACAAAAATTTAAAAAAATATTTATTTGAAAAATTTGTCCATAATATAATGTTTTATTTATATTTATATAAATTCTATATATATAATTATGAACTTATGACTTAATTTTAGTTGTTTCTGTAACCGATTCAATTCGAGATGGAAGAAATTTAAACACCTCAAATCTTAATACTAGATCCATTGCAACCACAAAACCCAAAGTATCTCCATTTACACAAGAAAACCACATAAAGAAACATTATGATGCATCAAGTAGATTCTGACTCTATTCTAACCACAGATCGAAAACAAAATAAATATCGAAAAAAACAAATAAAGTAGAAACAATGTTTACTTGTCGTCATCTTATAGAATCTCATCTTCTTGTTCTTTGTACGAACATGGAGATTATTATTTCATGATTCGTTCACTTACAGAATCATACTCTGTGTGTGTCTGCCTCAAATCCTAAACCTCAGCTTATTCAAAGCAGACACTTCTCTTTTAGAATTTGCTAAGATAGCACCACATTTCTTGAATGCAGTTTTGCTCATAGTGAACACATCCCCGCCGCTTCTTTCAAACCTTTCTCTTCCTTCAAAGAATTGAAACAAAATGCTGAATCAATGGAGAATAACATCAATTGCATGATCTAGATATGAGGGACTTAATATGAGACTTCTGAGAAGATGGTAATACATTGTTCCTAGCTGAATAATTATTCATCTACAAGAGAGGTGTAGTAGGCAGGATCGTAGATAGAACCTCCCAAGATTTCTTCAGCACATGTTCATTGCCTAACTATAGCAGTAGTTGGTGGATCCAAGAAGCTGCACCGTAAATCCTAATATGTTTCACAGAAAAGTGAACTGTCAACAATAGAAGCCCCAAGCCTATAAATCTGAAACCATAAGAGTGAGGAAGAGAGCCTCACAAAGAAGCCAATCATTTTCAGTTGCTTGTGAGACGCACAAATTAAAAAGGAAGAGATTGAAGATGTATGATCAGATCAGAAGTGAAGTAGTTCATGAAGTGCAAGATGAACTACTACACAGAGGAAAGGGTGGGATATGGAACTGGTTGGGTGTTCTTCAAGATGTGAACATTAAATGAAGATTTACCTTGGAATCAGCTTAAGAGAAGTATTGGAGAAGAAATAACCGACCTTACACAATAAGCATCAAATGTGTCGGTTAACACAAATAGATATCTTTTAACTAAAAAGATTTTGGGAGTCCGTGTAAGGTGAAGCAAAACATAAGAGCATCATTAAAGGAGGTTATTAAAGAGTTTCTTAGGGAACTTTTTAGATGTGAGTCCCAATTTTTTTTAAAAACCGGTTCCCAAATTAACCAAAGAAGAATCGATTGTATGTGAGTTTTTAACTGTTCGCGGGCCCCACTGACACGTGGCGGCCTGCGATTGGTTCACTTTTATTTTATTTTTTAGTTAGGAAAAAAATAAATAGGAAACCCACTTTGGGTATCCATGGGTTTCCATGGATAATGATGGTTAGAGAAACCCAAGTGGGTTTCTTTTTTTGTTTTGTTTTCTAGTTCAAAAAAAAATAAAAAAGTGAACCAATCGCGGGCTGCCACATGTCAGTGGAGCCCGCAAACAGTGTTAAAACTTCCATGTGGTCTACTCTTATTTGGTATTTTTGGCAACCGTTTTTTTTTTAAAAAGAGGGCCCCACCATGGGACCCACTATTAAGAAACCATGTAGTATGTTGCGATAATGATGCCCTAAGGGTTAAAAATGTGAGTGGTTCAAGAGACTTAGGGCATGTGCAATGGGAGTGTTTAGTGGGCGGCTTAAGGGATGGGCCTAGGGATGTTAAAATGGGCTGGAAGCCCGCGGGCTTAAACGGGCTTAGTATAAACGGGCGGACCCATGACCCTTTTATTAGCATATAAAAATAAACGGGTTTACATGGGTCCGCCCGTTTAGGCCCATCTCGTTAGTGGGCATACCCGTTAAATAAATGGGTACCCGTTTAGGCCCGTTTATGATTTTTTTAAAATATATTTAAATAGAATTTAAAGAATTATATAATTTTTTTTTGAAACAAAATAGTTATATTATATATAGTTTGTGTTTTTTTCAGAAAAAAAATTTATGTTATAATTGTGTTTAAAATCTACTAGAATTTGTTGATATTTTATGATATTATGAATAATTAATATTTAATCAAAAGTAAAGTATTTTTATCTTTTTTCAAATTTTGATTTATTTTGAATTTCTATTTATTATAAAGTTTTGAAATCAAATAAAAAGCTATTAAAAATTATATTAAAATATGACAAAAATAGAATTTACAAAAAAAAAAATTGTAAACGGGCCTAAACGGGCTATACGGGCAATTTTAAATTAAACGGGTTTAAAACTAAACGGGTCTAAATGGGTACGGGTTATAAACGGGTTTAAATTTACAGGGTCCAAATGGGCAGGGTCTAAATGGGCAGGGCCTAAACGGGCTTGGGTAACCCATTTTAACATCCCTAGATGGGCCCCACTAGCACCCCTTAAAACCAACTCTTATTTTCCCTAATTAATCACCCCTTTTGGTTAGTTGTTTGCACTGTTTGCGGACCCCACTAACACATGGCGGTTCGCAATTGGTTCTTTTTTTTTTCTTTTTTTTCTTAAAAAAAAGAAAAAAAAAAGAAAAAAAAATAAGCACCCCATTTTTAGGTTCCTAGATGATAGACCCTAGGAAAGGCACTCGACCGGTAAGGGGGATATGGACTCCAAAAGGAGAACTGGATGAGATGAATGGTGACACAAAGGGTTGCGGAAGGCCCAATGATACTACCAGACTTCAATCGTTGCCGGATGTGACGCACCGGTCCAACAAAAGAAGGTTTGAAACTTGGAGATAACCTCACCAAAAAACTAAGAAATGTTCTAAGCAAAAAACAAAGAGATAAACTCATAAAAAGGGGAAAACAATCTGATTTATTTCGTGGCTTGTGATTACATATTTATACTACTTGTGGTCAAAGAAAGACTAAGAGTTTTTGTGGAAAACTAGAAACTTAGAAAACACAAACAAAGACTAAGACTTTTGACTAGAAATAAGTATGTTGTTGAATGCCTCTTGATATAGCCACGACCAGGACTTTGAAAGGTGAATAATATGCTCCTGATATGGGCCAATACATGTCCACTTGAGGCCTGGTCGAAATCCATCTTTTGCCTTAGCCAAAATTTGATCGGTTTCTCCATTTGGCCCAAACAAGTCTGTTTTTGAATCTTTTTGAAAACCATCAAGCCCAAAGATTTCTTGGACATTTAGAACATGAATAATCATCTTTGGAATTATTGAATTGGTCATTGGTTCATCAGAAATAAGGTTAGCCAATTCCAGCTTCTTGGGTGGTCGAACCAGCTCGGAAGATCGAACTAGCTCGCTCAGCTCGTCCAAGTGAGTGTCAATCCAGCTCAGCTCGCCTAGAATAATGTCAGTCTAACTCACTTGAGTATTAAGCTCATCCAATATAGTTTCCATTAGCTCATCCAGCTCCAAGGCAGTGTCGGTCCAGCTCACCTGATTCTTCTTCAAGGAGCTCCATAATTGAGTTGAGAACATTCTCCAAGTGATTTCATGCGTAGAAGCCTCGTGATTTGGAAGATATGAGTCAAAAAATGAACATATATCATTACTGATTTCCATGATATCTTTAAGGTTAATTGATCGTTGCTTCCACTTAGTAATTCCTTCCTTTTCCAAGTTAGCTCCTGGCTCAATCATGGTATGATCAGCATGATATGATGGTAAAATCTCAGTTGAATCGAGCTGGTCAACAAGATCGCCATCTTGAGCCGTGTCCATGATCCAAGCAGGTCGGTGCTCGAACCGGGGCGCATCATTCCCTCCCTCTTCAAAAGGATTTGACCTCAAATCCATTTTACCTGAAACAAAAGAAAATGAATCAGACAAAAAGAATTTTGAAAACAAGTAAAATTCAATGAAGGATAAATTTGGAGAGAAACTTCCTTGGAGTTTTGAACTTATTTCCCTCAAGTATTTCCAGTTCCATGTTCCAAGAACACAAGTATGGTGTCGTTCTCCTCTGCTTGCTTCCATCTGAAACTGATCCTTTATATCCTGCACTTTCAAAACAACTAGAGAAACCACATCAAATCTGCGAAAGAAATAATCAAAGAGTTTCTCTATCCTTAAGACATCAAAAACAAGATCCAAGCTCTTAGGATAATCATCAAGCACGTGGGCAAGCATCAAGCAAGTAAACTGATCACCAAAAATTGTTTTATCAAGTTCAAAATTTGGCCAAGGTGTCAAACTGATAGGAATAGCAAGAGACAATGCCAAATTTAAAAGATTTTCTTCATGAACGAAATCAAAATGATCTTTTGGTCTAAGCAATTTCGGTTCATGCTTGTTCCTACACCAAATCTCTTTCAAAGCACAGCTCAATGAAAAAAATTCATGAAAAGGTTTGAGCAAAACGTGTTTCAACCAAGTAAGAATATGTTTTCTCTTTGAAATTCTCGGTTTCAAAACATTTTCATGAAGAGTAGAGACAATCAACTCATGATCCTTACAGTGCTTTTGGTTTAGACAGGAGAATGACTGAGGAAACACCTTTGGTTCATGGAGGATCGGTTTTGGCTCAGGACGCTTCTTACTTGGGCCTGAATCTCCTTTAGAAATCTGGTACTCACAGATAGATGGACTGAAGAACCTCTGATTTGGAAAATTCATAACTTCTTCATCCGTGAGGGTTTTCATGCGATTCCAGGCCTCAGTAAATCCTTGTTGAGTTGGCTTTCCAGGAAAATTGGATTCAAGACAAAAGACCTTCTGGTGGCCGAGATATCCTTCTTGGAGTGAACCTCTGTCGCTGACATCTCCAAGGTAGCCGGTTTCAACAAAGCTTCTCCAAAACTCATGTTGGGCACGGTCAATGCTTCCATTTCTCAGAGGCTGAACCTGTCTTTCCTGGATACTCAAAACAAACACTAAAATACCAGGATCAAATGTGCAAGACAAATACTTGTTCAAATCATGAATCAAGATATCTTTTCGAAGAACAAGTAGCACACATTTCAGCCTGTCAAGATGCACATCAAAATAAACATTACAGACCAGAATTTTATCAAGATATGCAACAATAATATTCATTCCCAAGACGGGCATATCCTGCTCAACATCTGAACACACAAGCTTAAGTTCAGATTGAGAATCAAATGTCAAAGACTCAAGATGTTTCTCAAAGAATGTGTTGTACACCAATATATCATCAACACTCAAAACAAAACAATTATCAAAAGATGATCTCTGAAAATTCCATGTTTTATCATTTTCAAAACACAAGAGATCAGGCTGCAAAACAGTACCACAAAATTCAAGTTCACAAAAACCAGTTTCAGTTTCAAGTGAATTATGTTCCAGAAACTTCTTAATCAAAATTCCGTCCAAGGCATAAGAAGATGGCAACAAATGATCAGTGTTCAGTGCATGTCTAGAAGAGTTCAGAACAAAGCTATTTTCTTTGAAAACAAATGAATCAAAAGATTTTGTAGCACAAAAATCTGTTTGTTTCAAATCAAGCTCAAGTGACTTTTCAAGACAATAAAAATCTTTGTTATGTTTCAAGAACTGATCAAAGTTCAAAATAATTCCAGATTTGATGCCTTTATCATTTTGAAAACGTTTATGATCAAGAAGTTCATCAGGTTTTAAGATTTGAAAAGAATTAATCATGTTATCAAAAACAGAATTTGAAACACAAAATTCTTTCATCTTTTCAAAACCAAAACGAGTTATATCATGAGTACTGATCTTGACAAGCATATCAGGCAGAGAATTAATCAAATCAGGTTTCTCACAGTGCTTGTGAAGATCAGGAGGCAAAGGGGCGGGAGATGAAGGAACAGTAGTTGTGCCGGGGTCAAAGCAAAGATGGATCAGGTTCGTCCTCCACATCAAAGACTGGATCAGGTTCGTCCTCCACATCAAAGACTGGATCAGGTTCGTCCTCCACATCAAAGATAGGATATGGACCATCATCCAAAGATATCCAAGTGCCAAGACATGGGCATTGATGTGGATAGTCCAGTGGCTGTTCCTCAAAAACCTGTGGAGACAAAACAAGACTACTCGGAAGCTCCGGTTGCAAAACAGTTAGTTCTACATTAACTTGCTCATAGCAAACACAATCTCAGGTTCAAGAGAAGGAAGATCACATTTATCCTCACAAGTGATCAAGCTTTCAATTAGCTCTTCCTCATATTCATCAAAGATAGGTAAAGAATCTGAAAAAAAATTAAACTCTTCAAAATTGTTTTCAGATTTACCTTTGGCTTTCTTGCTGATGAACAAGGATGGCTCAGCTTCTGGAGCACGTGTGGAAGTGCTTTTCTTTTGGCTCTTGTTGACGTCCTTGAGGGCTTTGTCCACTTCCTTCACAAAGTTTTCACAAAATTGTTGGACATCAAACTGAAAAGGTTGCCTCTTTGGATCAACCACATCTCTGGTTGTTTTTCTCCTTATAGGTGGATGTTCCTGCACACTAACAAACTCATCAAAATAATTCAAGGGATATTTAAAAGGGGTTTGAGAGTTAGAATTTCGTTGGGGCTTCTCCTTGTTACTCTCCTTGAGAAGACCAAACATCATAACCTGAAAAACTCAACACCAAAAGTTAGGAAATAAATCCTCACACTCTCAATGTGTTTATCCTCACCCACACACGTGTTTCACTCTGATTTTTAAGGTAATCACTCAAGTTTCTTCTCAAAGTTCTAAGAAAGACAATCCAAGTTTCCAATGGGTTTCCCAAGCAAACAAACAATGAGATGAGATAGAAAGATAAGAAAATTTGGATTTGGAATCTGCTTTAACCTCCTCAAAGGCCGGATTTCTCCTCGGCCAGCAGGCTTTCTCTTCCACCACCAAACCACAAATCAAATTTTTCGAAATCTTTGAAACGCTTTTTTTTTTCGATCTTTTCTTTTCTTTTTCTTTTCTTTTTTTTATTTATTTTTTAATATAGTGGATGGTAATGAGGGGCCCAGATTCAAGATAGAAAGAAGAAGAAGTGTTTAAAGAAATTTAAATGGAAGATGAGAAGATGAAAAGATAGTACCGGTTGAGTGGCTCTGATACCACTTGATACGTCCTAGATTCGGACAGGATCACTCAAACGGACTGAAATGGATATGAACTCCAAAAGGAGAACTGGATGGGATGAATGGTGACACAAAGGGTTGCGGAAGGCCCAATGATACTACCAGACTTCAATCGTTGCCGGATGTGACGCACCGGTCCAACAAAAGAAGGGTTTCCAATCGTTGCTTGATATGACGCACAAGTCCAACGAATTAGAGGAGTTGCTTGGAGCTAACCACACCAAGAACAAGAGATGTGTAACTTGGAGCTAACCACACCAAGAAACAAATGAGATCAATGGATATTACACACCATTGAAAAAGTGAGATTCCCTCTCAAGGTTCCAAAAATAATCTCTCAAAACTTATTTTATTTCATTGATCAAATGGCCTTTATATAATAGGCAAAGAATACAAAAGGTTTAGTCAACATCTAAAAACTTGAAAACTCATAAATATTAAAACTTGACCAAAGAACAAAGACCAAAGACCAAAGACCAAGACTTTTGACCGAAAATGGGAATTTGTGGTCGCAAAACTCTTCGGCTGATCTCGTCCTTTTGCATGGTCGACGGGCTCTGCATTGCCGTCAGATTGATATATTATTTGACCATACCTTCTCGTTTCTTGTTGGGCATTTCTTTCTTTGGGCTGAAACATGTTCATAAACATATTTTCATAAATCGTCAAGCCCATCTCGTTTAAAACTCAAGCCCAAAAGCCAAACTTTCTTGATTTGTTTCTGCTGCTGATTCAGGGCACATCATAATGATGCGCCCCGGTTCGAGCACCGACCTGCTTGGATCATGGACACGGCTCAAGATGGCGATCTTGTCGACCAGCTCGATTCAACTGAGGTTTTACCATCATATCATGCTGATCATACCATGATTGAGCCAGGAGCTAACTTGGAAAAGGAAGGAATTACTAAGTGGAAGCAACGATCAATTAACCTTAAAGATATCATGGAAATCAGTAATGATATATGTTCATTTTTTGACTCATATCTTCCAAATCACGAGGCTTCTACGCATGAAATCACTTGGAGAATGTTCTCAACTCAATTATGGAGCTCCTTGAAGAAGAATCAGGTGAGCTGGACCGACACTGCCTTGGAGCTTGATGAGCTAATGGAAACTATATTGGATGAGCTTAATACTCAAGTGAGTTGGACTGACATTATTCTAGGCGAGCTGAGCTGGATTGACACTCACTTGGACGAGCTGAGCGAGCTAGTTCGATCTTCCAAGCTGGTTCGACCACCCAAGAAGCTGGAATTGGCTAACCTTATTTCTGATGAACCAACGACCAATTCAATAATTCCAAAGGTGATTATTCATGTTCTAAATGTCCAAGAAATCTTTGGGCTTGATGGTTTTCAAAAAGATTCAAAAACAGACTTGTTTGGGCCAAATGGAGAAACCGATCAAATTTTGGCTAAGGCAAAAGATGGATTTCGACCAGGCCTCAAGTGGACATGTATTGGCCCATATCAGGAGCATATTATTCACCTTTCAAAGTCCTGGTCGTGGCTATATCAAGAGGCATTCAACAACATACTTATTTCTAGTCAAAAGTCTTAGTCTTTGTTTGTGTTTTCTAAGTTTCTAGTTTTCCACAAAAACTCTTAGTCTTTCTTTGACCACAAGTAGTATAAATATGTAATCACAAGCCACGAAATAAATCAGATTGTTTTCCCCTTTTTATGAGTTTATCTCTTTGTTCTTTGCTTAGAACATTTCTTAGTTTCTTGGTGAGGTTATCTCCAAGTTTCGATCCTTCTTTTGTTGGACCGGTGCGTCACATCCGGCAACGATTGAAGTCTGGTAGTATCATTGGGCCTTCCGCAACCCTTTGTGTCACCATTCATCCCATCCAGTTCTCCTTTTGGAGTCCATATCCCCCTTACCGGTCGAGTGCCTTTCCTAGGGTCTATCAAGTGGTATCAGAGCCACTCAACCGGTACTATCTGTTCATTTTTCTCATCTTTCCATCTTCTTCATCCATCTTCTACCTTTCATCTTCTTTTCTAAAAAAAAAAAAAAAAATTTTGCGAAAAGCCAAGAGATCATTCTATCTGAAGCTAAAGAAAGACAGATTTGAGGGCAAATCTTTTTAAAGAAGGAGGGAATGATGTGCCCTGAATCAGCAGCAGAAACAAATCAAGAAAGTTTGGCTTTTGGGCTTGAGTTTTAAACGAGATGGGCTTGACGATTTATGAAAATATGTTTATGAACATGTTTCAGCCCAAAGAAAGAAAGGCCCAACAAGAAACGAGAAGGTATGGTCAAATAATATATCAATCTGACGGCAATGCAGAGCCCGTCGACCATGCAAAAGGACGAGATCAGCCGAAGAGTTTTGCGACCACAAATTCCCATTTTCGGTCAAAAGTCTTGGTCTTTGGTCTTTGTTCTTTGGTCAAGTTTTAATATTTATGAGTTTTCAAGTTTTTAGATGTTGACTAAACCTTTTGTATTCTTTGCCTATTATATAAAGGCCATTTGATCAATGAAATAAAATAAGTTTTGAGAGATTATTTTTGGAACCTTGAGAGGGAATCTCACTTTTTCAATGGTGTGTAATATCCATTGATCTCATTTGTTTCTTGGTGTGGTTTGCTCCAAGTTACACATCTCTTGTTCTTGGTGTGGTTAGCTCCAAGCAACTCCTCTAATTCGTTGGACTTGTGCGTCATATCAAGCAACGATTGGAAACCCTTCTTTTGTTGGACCGGTGCGTCACATCCGGCAACGATTGAAGTCTGGTAGTATCATTGGGCCTTCCGCAACCCTTTGTGTCACCATTCATCCCATCCAGTTCTCCTTTTGGAGTTCATATCCATTTCAGTCCGTTTGAGTGATCTTGTCCGAATCTAGGACGTATCACTAGGTTAAAGGTGGCCTTAGTACGAGTGACTAGTTCAGAAAGTTAAGATTTGTCTTGAGCTTAGTGAAAAATTGATTTAGTGAGATACTTGTATGTGCTTTTAAAAGAATTAATATCTTTTTGGAAAGAATCATAATCTATGTGTTATTGTGTGTTCTAGTTCTTGTATCAGATAACTCTCACATTTACCGAAAGTTCCATCTTTCTGATCCTTACTGGTACAGCTCATGCAAAACACTACAAAGAGTTTTGGCCGAAACCATCCCAGGGAAACACCACAGTTAAAGCTGCTACAAGCTGTGATGAACTCTGCAAATTTAAGTCTATGCTCTTGGAGGGTATCTTAGCATTTTTCTACATTCGTTAATGCTTTGATATATCTCTAGTTTGAAACACGTGTTTCAACACAGTTTATGTGATAACGTCACTTACCTATTTTAGGTAATCGTTCTGCTTATTATCTTGATAAGTGGACTGTGTTGTATGGCAGGCATTGACACACACTGACTTAGATTCGAGACTCCTCAAGAGCAGTCACTTTTTTGCCCTTTTCAAATGGGGATTGTTACATTTACTTGAAGAAGTGTGCATGTGATTATATAAAAACTTTTTATTATTATATCATATTCACTTATTTGTATGTTTTTGTCTTCATCGAAAAGGCTTGTAAAAGTACTTGTAATAATTGAGAACGTTGAACAAGAGATTTTGAAGTCTAGTGTTCTTTTTTTTTACTTTTACCGTTACTGTTTGGTCATTCATCTATATATCATGCACATAAATACACCAACACGAATGATGGACCCCGTGAGAAATGTATTTATTGTTGCAGAGTCTTAACTACAAAGGGCCGTATATGTCTTGCGAGTTGCGACTCATTACCCATCACTACATAGGGTGGGACGGATCCGGATATCTAAAAAATTTAGGGTTTCCGGATCCGTGATTATAGTATCCGGTTCTAGATCCGTATCTTCCTGATATCCGTCTAGATATTGTGATACTCGCGGATATCCAGATCGGATCTGGATCCATAAATGTAATTAAAAAAATTAACAAAAATTAAAAAAATACAATTTTTTTAAAATAATACATAAATTAAACAGTTATACATATAATATTAGTAAATTATTGATATTATAAATGTTCTTTTATGTATAAATACTAATATCTCAAATATAATTATTAATAAGATTAAAAATTTAATATATTTTAAGAACACGGATCCAGATCCGGTTTAGATGGATTCAAGATTTTACTATTCGGATCCGAGCATTCCGAATATCCTATTTTCAGAACGGATCCGGAACGGATTTCAGATCAGATCCCGGAGAAAGGAGAGGTGAAGTATAGAGTCTAGACATGTATTTATTGTTTTTGAGAAGGGACGTGCCAAAGCATCCAATGTATAGGTCTCTTCTAGAAGGAGTCTGCAACGATATTGTTGTTGAGACAATTTTGATGATGAAAAAGGAAAGTTTTGAAGTGATTCTAAAATGCTAATCAAGGTGTTAAAGAATCCTCAAGAAGGGCCAAAACTACATACATTCACAATGGAGGTGCTTGGTACTACAAGAAGATGGTTTCAACCTACTTTTATTCCTTAGGTGGATGACAAGCTAACTAATGTGCTGATGCAATCGCTAATTAAGCTATATCCTTTTGTATGTACCAACTTTTCTTGGATAATACTCATGTGGCTAAAGCCAATCGTAGACAGCATGGATTAACAAACTCTTTGTATTGGTATATTAACATTATGTTTTTTTTATTATTAACATTATGGTTTGTCGAGTTAAGAAAAAATAACAAATCATCAAACAACAAGAATAGAAAGGATTTTTGTCAATGTCAACTTCTGGAGTAGAGAGCCTCATGCACATCCATAAATCTTTTTTTCTTAATCAAATATACATATTTTTTTTGAAACAAAACATTGAATAATTAATATGGTTTTTGTTTAATTTAAATTAATATTACTGGTAACATTTAAGCAATTGTAGAGTATTTTCACCCGCTACTGAATTTGAATTAGAAGTCCGTAACTGGAAAGAAAAAAATTCATCTTATATAAAAAATCATGCGACGTGAAAAAAATCATCATAGAAAATAAAAAATAAAATGTTACAAACTTTATATTTGAATATTTAGGAAAGTTAACACTATTCAATAATCAGTTAGTGGGTCAGATATACATACATAACTTACAGTATCTCTGTTCATAACCGGAAATAAAAAAGTTGATTGACATTACATAATTATTTTAATACTTAGTTTTTTGAGAAGGAATATTGTATAGTACGTTGCATAGATATATGGGTCAACCTTCTGTTCATCCATTGGTCTATGTTGGCGTTTATCTCCAAACCATGATAATATTGTTTTATGGTCATCTCTTCTTAGTATAGTGTTTCAAACAAAAAGGTCATCTCTTCTTTCTAGTTTAGTTATTTTTCTGGTTAAAATACAGTTTTATAGCTATTGAAAGGTTAATATATTTGTAAGAAAAAAGACATTTTTAAAACATAAAAAAACAAGAAAAATAAAAAGAAAGAGACGTTGAAGAGACTTTTACTCTAACCATAGACGATAACAAGTGAGATTGCGTTGTCCATTGATGGATCCATCGTGGCAGGTGGCCTCTTTCATTGCATTTTAATACTTTTTATGCCGCAAAGTATTCAATTATTTGGGTTAGATTAGAAGTTTAAAACATGTTGTGCTATCATTTGATTGCTCAGATTTTTAGACTACTACATAGCACAATCTTTTTATTTGAATCAAATAGCACTTCATTTGTTTTTTTAATTAGTAGAGTTAATATCATTTAAATAGTCTGGCCTACAGAATTAATTACGGTTTGATGAAATTAAATCGATGCCAATGAAAATAAAAACAAATAGCATAATTGATAATACTGAGAATTTTTTCCAAAATATATCATTGCATGTTAAAATAACTATCAAGAATATGGCATAATTTGGAAGCGAAATTCCAAAAACAGAGAACATGCTAACTCTAAACTTATAATAATGTTTATAAAAAGGTATAAGACAAACTACTATTATCATCATGAAATGTTATGCTTCATGTTGTTGTTACATGGGAGTTTGATCAGTAGTGTTGTTGTATTTGATTGATTCTTTTGTATAAAACAACAAAGTAAGAAAAAATTTAAATCCAGAATTAACTATATTACGCGTTTTATATTCCTTTGTTGTTGTTCAATGATATGAACTATTCTGAATCTACATTTTGATGGTGATGAAACCATACTACTACAAGAAACTATATGCTACATTCCATCTACATATCTTAGTTTCAAGGAATTTTACTCAAGGAAAATGATAGATAGTAAGCTAATAGTAATTATCCGCACTAGCATTTTACTGAAGAAATCACAGTGTTGGCAATGAGCCAATTAGCACCTATATATCTTGTGGTTAACTATTTGGTTTTTCTGTTACACTGAATGTAATCAGAATCAAGATCATATATTTTATTAATAATTATGTAAATTATAATACATACCAATAATAGGTATTTGTTATTAATAGCGTATCTTACATAACGTAACATCTTACGTGGATAATCGGTATTTGTTAATGTAAATTTATTATATTAAAAATAATAAAAGAGGCTATTTTAAAAATGAATAGTTTTGGTATTAGTCATATTACTAATTGGTGATTTATAAATATATAGACTATAATTTTTTTTTTATAAAAATTAAAACATAACTCTAAAATAAGCTTTAAATTAATTATTTTGGAAAATGGGAAAAAAGCTCTAAATATTGACAATTTTGTTTAATTCGTCTACAGCTGTTAAACCGGATTAAGATTAAATTTTTACCAATGACAGTCAAAGTAGCATCATTTTCATCACTATTGCTCAAGTTAAAAAGAGTGAATAGTAATTAATTTCTTCTAATAATAGTTAATTTAAATAATTATTTTTTCCCTCTGGTGATACTGACAAATGTTATATTCATTTACAATGTATATATAAATATGGCACCTGCATAGATTTTTGATAATGAAGGAACATTCTCTCCAAGTTTTCTTGTCCTCTAAAAAGTAAAAGATAATCCCTAGATTTTGATGAGCTCTGACCCCTCAACTCTCTCACTACTTCCTCCTCTGTTCAAGATCAAGATTTGGTTTAATGGAGAGGAGAAGATCTAAACCGGTTAAGAATCTACCGGAGACAATCCATTCACTGCTTGGTACGAAGTCTCATTTGACTTCAGCTTGGGTCAAATCTGTCTGCAACATCGTCAAGAACGTTTCTTCCTCTGAGATTGCTTCAACGTCCAAGGAAGAAGACGACCCTGTTTTCATCCAAGTACAGAGTATCAGAGGTTTTCTCTCTGATTCCTTTTCTTTTTTAGATTTTTTTCTTTCTTTGGATTTTTGTTCTTTAAATCTTTTTATTTTCTTCTGAATAAATGTCTTGTTTTCTTGTGAAAAATTAAAATCCTTTGGTGAAAATCACCTACTACATGCAACGAATATCAACCGTTGGATTAGCTGTTCTCATGATGTGGTGATCATCCAACGGCTATTTGATTATTAGTCCTCACATATAATTTTACAACATGAATGGGTCCAATATTCTAGAGAGTCAAAGAGTTCAATCGCATAATAATAATAGTCAAGAGAGATTTGCTAAACCATGGTTTATATTATATAGAATTATATGTGAGAATATATGTTTTATTCATAGAATATTAAGTTCTGATTATTTTTATTTATGCTCTGTGGTTTTGGTTACAGGTAAACTCTCTGCATTAACAGTTGAGGCAAATGAGCAGAACAAACGAAGAAGACAGATTCTTAACGAGTTTTTGGACCTTAAAGGGAACATACGTGTGTTTTGTCGTGTTAAACCCTTAGACTCCAAGAACTTGAGAGCACCTGTTGCTTCGGATACAAGAAACGTTATCATCAAGTTAACAGAAACCAAGAGGAAAACCTACAACTTCGACAGAGTTTTTCAACCTGATTCATCGCAAGGTTAGGTGGCTTTGATCTTCTTTGAGACTTTTCAACTATGACGTTGCTTACACGGTATCCTTATAGGTTGATTATACTATTCAAAATGTGCAGATGATGTTTTCTTAGAGATTGAACCGGTTATCAAATCGGTTATCGATGGCTACAACGCTTGCATTTTTGCTTATGGACAAACTGGTACTGGAAAAACATTTACAATGGTAAGAAGAAGCATGAACATGAACATATCTCTTTGGTTTCATTTATTTTTTTACTTGAATCTTTTTAAAAAAAATTCAGGAGGGTCTTCCGGAATCTCCAGGTGTTGTTCCTCGAGCAATCAAGGGGTTGTTCAAACAAGTGGAGCAAAGCAATCATATGTTTGTAATCAAGTTTAGTATGCTTGAGATTTACATGGGGAATCTCAGAGACTTGCTTGTCTCTCAAGGAACTAAACCTATTAGTCCCATACCTCCAAGGTAATAATAAACTGAGGGAATGGATTTGGGGTATATGACTAAATGAGTTTTTGTTTCTATGTTTCAGTCTTGTGATTCACACAGACGCAAAGGGAGAGATAGATATAGAGAACTTGGTGACTCTTAAAGTGAATAACTTTGATGAAGTCTTCAAGTTATACAAACTAGGTTGTCGAAACAGAGCAACTGCCTTCACTAACTCCAACTCTGCATCCAGCAGATCACACTGGTAAGGAACTCAAAATGTTGTTTTCTGTTACACATTATGTTCTCTGATTCTTGGATCATGAAACAGTATGATCCGTGTAGCGATTACTTGTGCTGGAGCTCCTGAGAGACGGCGTGAAACCAACAAGATATGGCTAGTGGATCTTGGAGGAAGTGAGCGAGTGTTGAAAACTAAAGCCACTGGTCGCCGTTTTGATGAAGGCAAAGCTATTAATCTCTCTTTATCTGCTCTCGGAGATGTTATCAACTCTCTTCAACGCAAGAATCCTCACATTCCTTACAGGAACAGCAAGCTCACACAAGTTCTGAAAGATTCTCTCGGTAAGTATAACATTTTCCTTAAAAATCTTGATCTTGACTGAACTATTTTGTTGGTTCCTCTTTATTCAGGGCAAGACTCTAAGACATTGATGCTTGTTCATGTCAGCCGGAAAGAAGATGATCTTTGTGAAACCCTATGCTCTTTAAATTTCGCAACTAGGGCAAAGAACATCCATTTAGGTCAGGACGAATCCAAGGTACTTGCATAACACGTTAACTAACTTTATAGGGTTACACTTCTCTGATGTGTTAAAAACTCTTCATAGGAAGAACAAGAGAAGAAAGAGGCAGTGATGATGAATCTGCAGAAGGTGATGGAAAAGATAGAGCAAGAGCGTGAGACAACGTTAAAAGAGATCAGATCTTTAAACGAGACATTAGAGAAACTCACTGGTAAGCCTCATGTTATTGAAGAAACAGAAGTGGATGAGATAAGAGAAGAGGTTCAAGTTACTCCAAAGTTAAAGAGAAACAAATCAAGACGTGTTTCAGATGACTTGCCTAGCTTCATGAGACCAACAGCTAGTAGCAACAGAAGGTTATCAGGAACAGATTTGAGCCTAATCTCTAATGGTCCAGGCCTTAAGTCTAGAAGGAACTCAATGATCTCTGTCCGAGCTGAGTCTCTGTGTCTTCCCATGAAGAAGAACGGATATGACTCTGTGTGTGACTCATCAGAGAGAAGCGTTTCAAAGTCTACTTGTGTCATGCTTCGGAATACAGCAGATGATGCAGCAACGGTTGATAGTCAGGACATATCTGAATGTGATATTAAGTTGGTTGTGTCTGAGCACAAGCCAAAGGTACAGCAGATGGGCTCCAGATCTGCCAGAAAAACTAGTTCTTCAAAGATGGATGGAACGGAGTTTTCTAGGGTTAACAGTTGGCTTCATTCACAATCCGAAAACAGGAGTTACTTGCTTGACAAGAAACAACTTCCTGCGACCCCTTCCCCTGTTAAAGCACGCAGTCTAAGCAGAAACAGATCGTTGGACATGTCATCTACAAAACTGGAGGATATAGAAGAGTCCAAAACAGAGGAGACAAGGATTAAACCTACACCGATGCTTAAAGATCTGTTTGAGCTGCAATGTCTCTGTTCTTCCGAAACAGAGGATCAGATTCTGTCCAAATACCCAATTCCTGGCGACCACGGTGACAGTGAATCACTTTATCCTCCAAGTTCCCGGTACAAGGGGCTTAGCCAACAAGACAATGTATTGGAGCAAGATTCACTTAAGCCAAAATCTCAGAGAGGTTTGGCGCTCCAGGAGGATATAGCTCCACCATTGCTTAGACCACAAGAAATATTGGGCGCGAGAGGTAAACTATTTGGATTCACGTTTGTACAAACGCAAACGCTTTTGTGTTCTTTTGTTATCTTTCTGAGATATTCCGTTTTTGGTTGCAGGAAGAGCTCAAACGTTCATGCAGACGCTTCATACATTATGCTTCTGCATACTAATGGCACTAGGGTTTATTGATGTGGGGTATGGTAATGACTTCTTCAAAGGGTTAACCAAGTAAAGACAAAGAATCTCAGACAGTCATTGTCCCCAAGCAAATGATGCAAGTTTAGCTTTCTCAATAGAGATTATGTATTATTTTTTTGAATAACCTGTCATGTCTTGTTTCCTGGGGTAATGTCAAAAGGTTTTGTGTCTTTTAGAGAAACTTTTGTCTCCTAGAGTCAATTATTTATGCATTTTTTTTCTCTGGAATCAAAGAGACATCAGGAATGTTCTTGATGTAGGAATCTAGTGGGTCTTGTCTTTTTTTTTTTTGGGTTGATGCAATAGAACAAACTATATGTTTCAGATGATGTTAGAGTTGGTTTAGGCCCTCTCATCAGGTTATTGATGAAGAAGTGGTGGTCACTTTTCATTTGCTATTCTTCTGTTTTGTTTCAATCCAAGCCTCATTGAACAATAGTATTTTTTAATGTCTAGATGTTTTGGATCCCTTCTCCAGAACAAGACCCAAACCATTTAAAATTAACTCTCTTTAGTATATCATATATTTCTCTATTGGGTAATCCAAGAGTTTTAGTCAGTAGTCCAACTGTTCGTTGGTGAACAGTTTCTGTTGTGAGAAATTTGATCTGTGATTGTGATTAATAATAGTGTATGAAAGAAGTTGCACTAGTACTATTCAAATGACACCTAAATTTATGAAAGGGGTTAATTTGCAAATAAATAATGCACCTTCACTTTTGGAGTAGTCAATTAAATTAGGTGTAGCTTTCAGGCAATGGTAAGCCCTTGACGATGCCACAGAGGTTAGTGTTGAAGGGAATGTTGTACTCGTCCCCTAGCGACTTCTCAGGTTATAAAGCCAGAACCCTGGACCATGGTAAGTGAAACACTTGCCACAAACCCTCGAAATTTATGAAGAAAACTATATAAATATAAGCTTCCAGAATTTTGTTTTTAACGTTTAAATTTGTAAAAAAAAAATACATAGACATAGTCGCATATTCTCAAAATCTCAGGGCCGGTCCAAGATAGAGTGCTCACATAATTTGCAATTCTATTTGCAATTAAGCATAACTTCTTTTGCAAGGTACTGTCAGTCTGTCACCATGTTTTACGCTTCATCTCTGGTTCAATTTTCTATATGTGAAATGGTGAGGCAACAAACATCACAAAATTAAGAGAAGAGAAATGTTATACCTATTTGTTGTGGGAAAATTATACAGATTAATTTAATTCATGAAAACAAGGATATTATACTGAAAGATATAATTTTGGACATCCTTTTCAAAAAATAATATAATTATTTATTGTTAATATTTGTTCTACTTTCCCTTAATTTTCTAGTTGGCGACCCCTAATTGAGTTTGTATAACTATCTCAGCTGGACATAATTGAATTGTATCCAAAACATGGCATCATATCATAATCAAATTGATTCATACGGGAAATAAAACTTAGTCATCTGATGATATGAGCCACTACTAGACCCTGCATAAGAACGGACTCAAGACTCTGAAATTAGCAAAAAAATCTCAAAAGAATATGGGAAGAAACAAATTCTAGAAACTGATAAACTCAAAATAGATCGTAGAGGTCAAAACTGAATAGTCCTAATATGGACGACAGGGGGAGCGTAATGAGAGGACCTAAAGAAACGAGAAAACAAGAAACTGTATTTGAACAAACTATAAAAACGTCATTTAACAATTGAAGAGCAAAAATAAATAAAATTCAAACCCTAAAAACATAATAAAACCCCCCAAAACAAACTAACCCATTCGTTTTCTAACACTTTGAAAAACAAAAAATATATATATTAATCATATAAGGTTCATTAATGTTAATGAAGGGTGGAGTTAAACTATGGGCCGTCTGCCTTTGTCTCGCGACGGCGACCGTAGTGATGGTCCAAGCGGAGGATCCTTACTTTCACCATGTGTGGAACGTTACGTACGGAACCGCATCTCCTCTCGGTGTTCCACAACAAGTCATTCTCATCAACGGTCAATTCCCTGGTCCTAACATCAACTCAACTTCTAACAACAACATCATCATTAATGTCTTCAACAACCTAGACGAGCCATTCCTTCTTACTTGGTACTTTTTTATTCATAAAAGGCGTGAATTTGAAATTTGGATTGATAAGAATGGTATAAAAAAGTAAAATAAGTTTTATCTAATGTTCTAAAAATCGTTAGTCGGTGTCTAGGTTTTTTATAGAGGATTATTGTTTAGTCGTGCGTTTTGGTAGATTTTTTGAACGTCTAGACCAATTTTTTAGAAAATCGGTTGAAAAAATGGTTTCGCTCATACCCAATCTGCCGATTAGGCAGGGATTAGCGGCCGCCTAGACCCATTTTTAGAACACTGGTTTTGTCACTGTGCAAAACCGAATTTTAGCTCGTTTTGATTCAAAAGTTCTAATGCTACCAATAGAGAGCTTACAAATTCAGGTTTTATTTGGAAACAAATTATATATAGGAATGGGATCCAGCATAGGAAGAACTCATGGCAAGCCGGGACAGCCGGAACAATGTGTCCCATCCCACCAGGTACGAACTTCACATACCATTTCCAGCCAAAGGATCAGATCGGTAGCTACTTCTACTACCCTACCACTGCAATGCATCGTGCCGCGGGTGCCTTTGGTGGCCTCCGTGTGAACAGCCGTCTTCTTATCCCGGTCCCATATGCTGACCCTGAAGATGACTACACTGTCCTTATCAACGATTGGTACACCAAAAGCCACACTCAGCTCAAGAATTTCCTAGACAGTGGCCGTACTATTGGCCGTCCAGACGGCATTCTCATCAACGGTAAGGCTGGGAAAGGCGACGGCTCTGACCAGCCTCTTTTTACCTTGAAGCAAGGGAAAACCTACAGAGTTAGGATATGTAACGTGGGTCTCAAGGCATCTCTCAACTTTAGGATACAGAACCACAAGATGAAGCTTGTTGAGATGGAAGGCTCACACGTTCTCCAAAACGATTATGACTCGCTTGATGTCCATGTTGGTCAATGCTTTGGCGTGATCGTTACGGCGAATCAAGAACCTAAAGATTACTACATGGTGGCTTCCACAAGGTTCTTGAAAAACGCTTTGACTACCACAGGGCTCCTCCGCTACGAGGGAGGCAAAGGTCTTGCCTCTTCTCAGCTACCTGCGGCTCCTGTTGGTTGGGCTTGGTCTTTGAACCAGTTCCGTTCTTTCAGGTGGAACTTGACAGCCAGCGCAGCTAGACCTAACCCACAAGGCTCTTACCACTACGGAAAGATTAACATCACTCGCACCATTAAGCTCGTGAACACTCAGGGCAAAGTCGACGGCAAGCTCAGGTACGCGTTGAACGGAGTCTCACACATAGACCCCGAGACCCCCTTGAAGCTCGCTGAGTACTTCGGTGTTGCCGATAAGGTTTTCAAGTATGACAGCATCTCCGACAACCCTACCTCAGATCAGATCAAGAACATAAAGATAGAACCCAATGTTCTCAACATCACTCACCGCAACTTCATCGAAGTCGTGTTCGAGAACCACGAGAAGAGCGTCCAGTCTTGGCATTTGGATGGCTACTCCTTCTTCGCTGTAGCGTAAGTGACACTCAACATCCTTTTCTTGAGTTACACGTAAACCAAATTACAAAACCTAATTTCAGTTTCTTTTTTCATTGAACAAAAAGGGTTGAGCCAGGGACATGGACACCAGAGAAGAGGAAGAACTACAACCTTCTAGACGCAGTGAGCCGACACACAATCCAAGTGTACCCCAAGTGTTGGGCTGCAATCTTGCTCACATTCGACAACTGTGGAATGTGGAACATTAGGTCGGAGAATTCCGAGAGACGATACTTAGGACAGCAACTGTACGCAAGCGTCTTGTCGCCGGAAAAATCTCTCCGGGACGAATACAACATGCCGGAGTCAAGCCTTCAATGTGGTCTTGTCAAGGACAAACCTAAGATTAACCCTTATGCTGGAGCCTAATTGTTTTTTTTTTCTTTAAATACTTTTACTTAACAAACAAAAAGAGTTTGGCTTTTCATTTGTTGAAGCCAGTTTCGAACCGAACGGATTAACTTTATGTTTTTGGGGTCTTTTAATTATTTAATTCAAGTTATTAATTTGACTTAAAACGATATATCATATAATGCTATTCATATGTACATAAATTAAAATGTATGTATGTTTATCTCTTCAGCTTGTCTTCTTCTTCTTCTCTACACGACTAATTAAGTATTTATCCTTGTTAATTTAATTACTTTGTTTTAGCATTTTTCTACTTTTAATTTCTCAACCTTGGTTTTCAACTAATGAAATGTGCATAAAATGATATACGGTTTGCTACCTGATTGTGATAAGTGTATTATTATTATTATTATTATTATTATTATTTTATTATTATTATTATTATTATTATTATTATTATTATTATTATTATTTGAGGTATCCCAGACCCATGGAGAAACCCAGATTAATTCCCAAGAGGAGGTGCAGCCCACGGATAGACCCTCTCTCCGGATATTTAAATTGGCCCTAAATCATGGACACATATCTGTGTAAGGTGACCAGGATAATTGTGACTTAGTTTCGCGCAGCAGGTGGATCAAACATGAAACGTGTTAGCGTCTTAGTCCCGTCTCCTTACCACTCGACTACCGTCACCCGGTCAATAAGCGTATTATTTGATATAGCAGTATAGAATTAGCAATATAGCACTAGCGCAATGTTTTTCCTTTCTTCACCAAAGTAATTACTAACTAGATTCGGCGGTTATATTTTTGATCTACGCTTAAAAAGTGTTGGATTAATATTTTTTGTTGAAAAAATTATTTTAGATTGTGAAAATTATAATTTTTAATAAATTATGTATTTTAATTTTGATGAAATTTATTTTTAATTTATTTATAGGACTTATTTTATTAAGTAAGACTAATTTTTAAAGACGCCAAATAATTTTGACGCGTATTATGATTTTGTTTATTTACTCCATTGTTAAACTTATTTTACATTAATTTTATTTTTAATATTTTAAATTTAATAAAATATTTTATATTTTTAACCCTTTCTGTATTAACAAAATTCATTTTTGTGTGTTTTAAAATTTTATATAATTTTATTAAATTTATTTAATATAATTTAATTTTAAAATTTTAAATGAAACTATTTTTTAAAGATTGAGATAATTCAGACCCGCATTAGGATTTAATCATTTGTTATTTGAACTTGATTTTATTTTAGTTGTTTAATTTAATAAATATTAAACTAATGTAAATATTAATTATTAATAAATAATAAATGATTATTTGTATTGTGTGCAGTGGATATTTAGTTACAAAGTTGGATCATACTTTATTTATAAAGAAATGGTGGTAACATGTATAAAGAAAAGGGTAAATTCAATTATAACTGTCGCCAAATATATAAAGAATATTAGAGTAGTGGGTTCCGTTTATTATGGAAATAAGGTCTCGTATATAATGAAGTAGGAACAAATATATGAATAGTTTTATTTAGGTTGGTTGAACCAGTGGCAAAAAAAGTAATATGCCAAGTAACAGTAAGGGCAAATAATAACAATGATTCTGTTTTAATAAAATAGATATTGATAAAAAAATTTGTCAAAAATGCTTATATATCGACAATTATCGAAACTAAACTAATAAAAAATGCCAGTAAATATATTTGAATTCTATAAGAATGTGAAAATAATGCTTCTACTGAAAATCACTATATATGCTTGAAATGATATACAAGTCTGTAAGAGGGAAAATAATATATATATATATATATATATATATATATATATATATATATCATTATGTTTGTAGTAAGTGAGTGATCTCGTTCAGAGAGGCCACGTAGTATCGAACTATCGATATCGGGCCGGAAGCAATAGGGCTGTCACTAGGCCTAGAGTATCATCACAAAAATATCATAATCACCCGCACTACATTATTCATTCATATTACAGAAGTTGCATGGGATCATCGTCTAGCAAATAAATGGATTGGAATACGATAGCGTGATATGGTTTATATAAAGAAAAAAAAATCAAATATTTGTCGGGAAAATATATTATATAAGTATATATATGTAAATAGCCAAATAGACTAGGGACATATTGATATCACATGCTTGAGAGTGGGGAGCTGACAAGGATCTTGACGTGAACGTGCATGTCGCGTGCAACACATATGAAGTGAAACGGTAAAAAAATATTTTTGTTGTTTACTTACTATTTCCACTGCTCTCTTGATCTTCAACCATGTATTTTTTTTTACATAACTAGCATGTTTAGATAATGTAATGGCTAGGGATGGGGTTTGAACCGAGTTTGGTGTAACTCGTATAAGAAAGATAAAACTCGTCGGTGAGTCTATCACTAAGCTATTTTTTAGATCGGGAATATATTTATCGGTATCAGAACAAGAAATACACGGTAAAGAAAGTAACCGGTGCTCGAAGAGTTCGTTGAAAGAGTACAAGTCGACACAATACAAAAAAAGAAGTAAAATCCTAATTCTAGCCATCTAGCTTCATGTCTTTACGAAAATTCCCCTCTTTTGTTTTCCTCCTCTTTTTTCTTTATACAGTCAGTTGGATACCCTAAATCGGTTCGTCTTAATGGATTTTCTCTCGTCGAGCTAAACGGAAAGGCCGCTGAAATACATATTTGAACCGAGCGTTCCTGGTCGTTCCAGTAAGTCGACCACGAGTCATCTTTATCGACTAAAAGTAGTTTATAACCAAGTTGAATATTTTTAGCCGCGAGCCGCGCCTAGCAACTCAAATTTGCTGGATCAAGTTGGCTATTTTGCGGGTTTAGTAGGAGATGTAATCTACTTCCTACCACAGATGATAATTATCTTCTAAAATGCATTGTTTAAGTCCGAAAAGATAATTAATTAGGAACAGAAAGAATGTTGGTACGAGTTTATATTAATTTTAGAAATGGCAGTGGAGAGAGTAGGAAGGAAATGTCTCATTCCAATATGTCCCATCCAACGTGGCAGCGAAAGAAACACAAAATAAAATAACAACAAATAATTTTTGATTTAATTGAATGTAAAAATCAAAAGTGAGAAAAAGGCAAAAAGTGTCAGCCTTTCGTCCAATCTTTTGGGTTAATCTTTCCCTGCCTTCACCCCTCCCTCATTTATTTCATTGCGTGCTTCTTCTCATTTCTTATTTCTTTTTATTTTTTTAATTTTACATTACAAGTATTATTATTTGATTAATAATTAGTCTATTTATTTGGGTTTAGTCGTGTTAGTGTAAAAGCATCTTTAGTGGTGATTCTAAACCACAATTTCTCAAATATATGTATAGAATTCTATTATGGATATCTTAAATCCATAAAAAAGTCTCAATTTCATGATTTTTTATTTAAAATATTTCATTTGGAAATTTTGAGATGTTTTTTTTAAGGATTTTAGATACACAAAGCATTATTTTATTAATACATTATATTTTAAGAAACTTTGTGAAAACTTCTCATCATTTTTTATTAATGATGCTTAAAGTTAATAACATTAACTTTGATCTTTTTCTGGTTCTTCCTATATTGAAAAGCTGTTACATATATGTGTCTTATCTCGTACAGCGTACTTATTTATGGTCGGATTCATAGAAAGCACAAGAAGTTTCATAGTCACCAGAACTTCCAGCTAAAAGTCTTTTTGTAAAATTCCGATTTAACTAGTGTAGTATTTTTTTATTTTTTTTTAAATCTAGTTTAATAAGTATATTTTTAGGGTAAAATTGTCGAATATATATTAAACAAATACTATCATTGTTGATGTCAAATTGGTTTACGTGGATGATTGAATGTAATGTTTAGTCATAATAATTGAAAAGACTTGTCATAAGAAAGTATCTAATAATATATTTAGTGCAAACAAATACGTATGGGATCGCTATGTGTTATCCAGATAAAAAGCACATCCATCTCCTTTGTCCTCATTGACGACTGCTCTTCTTCTACCAGCTCCTAATTGTTATTCATTTAACGTAGACCCTGTTTTTTTTTATTACTTATATTTTTAAAAACTTTGTATTTTAGTTGATTTGACTAAACTTGAGATTTCCCATCCTTTTAATATAACTTTCCACTTCAAACACAACAGTCAAATTGAAAATCCAATGAACGAAACTGGTATATTATTATGGTTTGTTCAAAGTCAATATTGTGTTTGACTGAACTATAAACGAAGAGAGAAAAAAAAGGGTTAAAGCAAAAGGAATGAACCATTCAAGAACACACTTTCAAGCCAATATGATACAATACCAACCAAACGGTAAAACAGTTTAAATATTGAACTTTTGAAAGCATCTTTTTTCCTTGGTGGAATTATGCAGGTAAGATTTTATATTAAAAAGGATATGTAAATGCATTTATCATTCGATAAGATGCTTTGTATTTATGGTACAAAAAGAAATGAGAAAGTGAGTAATAAAGTCTCCAATCCAATAATAGATGCTCAAATAATATATATAAGCACTCCCATACATTTACATATATATATATACACAATATATATAAGAAAGAGAGTGAGAATCCTTTCAATTGAAGGGTCATGGAGAGATCTTTTTGCAGCATTTCCATTTTGGTAAATCCAATAAGTGAAAAGGTGTAATAATTAGCGATTTGGGGGTTAGCTTTTCGATTTTGCAAGCAAAGCTACTTCTCTTTTCTTTTTTGTACATCCCGAGTCATAGAAATGATGGGTAATATCTATGAAAATAAAATACTAGTATAACAACTATCCAAATAGTTTATAATAATTTATCCATTTTTACGATAAAGTATTTTTTTTTCATTTTTTTAAAAATTACAAATATATTATAGAATACTCGTCAGATCAGTGTTGTATAAAACGGTTTTGTTTTGCTTAACTGTTTTTATTTGTTTAAAATCTCGTAATCTGGCATACTCGAGATGAGAATCTTAACGAGAGTTCCCGTTTTACGCACCTAAAAATTGGAACCTATGGGCATAATTCCTGCAAACGCATAAATTAACACAGTGGGCCATCTTCACGATCCACCGCACAAATATGAATATACACACATTACATAAGTATTTAATATTCTGTCGACGAAGACTTGTGAACGCAGAAAATATTATTTGTACGACTGATGTTAAACTGTTTTAATGTATTTACTAGATTTTGAAAGGGCGGGTATATATTTTGTTTTATTCATTTATTAATAAATGAATTTATATATATATATATATATATATATATATTTGTAATTATATTTATGTTTAATCATTTATCAATAATATAAAAGATTTAATGTTATTAATATAAAACATTAATACATGATTAATAAATAGTTGGACCAAACATTTATCAAAAAAGACATGTATATATTTTGTTTTAAATTTTTTTGAATAAATAAATTTTTATATTTTTATTTTTTTCATAGTTATATTTGTGTTTAATTATTTATCAATAATATAAAAGATTTAATGTTATTAATATAAAACAATAAAACATGACTAATAAATAGTTGGACCAAACATTTATCAATAGGTCATGATCCTATTTTAATAGAATAGATAACTATTACTTTATTTTATTTAGTGCACGTCCATAAATAAATGAAAGAGTTTTGGCCGAATAGAAAGTCTTAGTTTTTACCTTTAGAGTGTAAAGTTGAAACATAAATTAGTTATTACTTCTTCCATTTTAAAATGATTCATATTTTAGAACTTTCACATATTTAAAATTCTATTAAATTTTGATTATAAATATATTACTTTTTGTTATAGTTATTTTTTTATAATTTTTAACCAATCAAAATTTATAAAATAATTAATATTTTCAAAACTTAAAATTTACCATATAATATATGCATTGAAAATGTAAAAATGTATTTTTTAGAATTATATTTTTTAAAACATAAATTTGAAAGAAAGGGAATATATCATTTTAAAATAAATATTTACGAAAAATCATTTCGTTTCGAAGATATTAGAGTTATGAGTTTTATAGTGTTGTGAGTTATGAACGTAACGTGACTTTAAAAATAGAATACATTGCGCATATATTTGAAAAGTTTTTAGTTTGTATATTTTTTAACTCAAAAAAATTAAGTTACATCAATAAAACTATTTTGAATATGACTAACCCTAAAACCGGCTTGAGGATTCTGATGGACCCTTTGGATTGCTTGGTCGGTCCATCTTAATATCTATCCATATATTTATGTTATGTATGATATGCGTGTAAGCACACATGCCATAGCTAGTGTTGATTTTATTTATTATATTAATATTATAAGCAATATATACCTTCATGTAAAGAGAAATGATATTTATTACCTAATGAAAAAGACTCATTTGATCGAGAGAGAAAAAGAATCTATCATATGAACCAAAAAAGCATCTTTCTATCATTTCAAATGCTTGCTTCCTTCAAATCCTCTAGCTCCTCCTCCGAAGATGCCACCGATAATCCTCCTCCTCCTCCGTTATGCCTCGCCTCTTCATCTGCCGCAACCTCCGCCGCTCATCACCTCCGTCGTCTACTATTCACAGCTGCAGATTTCATCACTCAGTCAAACCTCTCCGCCGCTCACAACTTACTCTCAATCCTCTCCTCAAACTCTTCCCCTCACGGCGACTCCACGGAGCGCCTCGTCCATCTCTTCACCAAAGCCTTGTCCGTACGGAGCGGCTTGTCTGAAAACGTCGCCACGTGGACAACTAACGAAGTGGTGACTAGCTCCACGGTTTTTACAAGCAGTGTATGCAAAGAGCAGTTCTTGTTTCGGACCAAGAACAACAACAACAACTCTGATCTCGAGTCTTGTTACTATCTCTGGCTGAACCAACTAACGCCGTTTATTCGGTTTAGCCATTTAACGGCGAACCAAGCGATCCTCGACGCGACGGAGATAAATAACGGTAACGGAGCTTTGCATATACTGGACTTAGATATATCACAAGGACTCCAATGGCCTCCGTTGATGCAAGCCCTAGCCGAGAGATCATCAAACCCTAGCAGCACTCCACCTCCTTCTCTCCGCATAACCGGATGTGGTCCAGACGTAACCGTATTGAACCGAACCGGGGACCGGTTAACCCGGTTTGCTAACTCTCTAGGTCTTCAGTTTCAGTTTCAAACGCTTGTGATCGTTGAAGAAGACCTCGCAGGGCTTTTGCTACAGATCAGGTTGTTAGCTCTCTCCGCCGTACAAGGAGAGACCATCGCCGTCAACTGCGTTCACTTCCTTTATAAATTCTGTAACGACGAAGGAGACATGATGGGTCACTTCTTGTCGGCGATAAAGAGCTTAAACCCTAGAATCGTGACAATGGCCGAGAGAGAAGCGAACCATGGAGAACCTTCGTTCTTGACAAGATTCTCAGAGGCTTTAGATCATTACATGGCGATATTTGATTCGTTGGAAGCGACTTTGCCGCCAAACAGCAGAGAGAGGCTAACCCTAGAGCAACGGTGGTTCGGTAAGGAGATATTGGATGTTGTGGCGGCGGAAGGGGCGGAGAGAAAGCAAAGACATCGGAGGTTTGAGGTTTGGGAAGAGATGATGAAGAGACATGGCTTTGTTAACGTGCCGGTAGGAAGCTTTGCTTTCTCTCAAGCTAAGCTTCTTCTTAGACTCCATTATCCTTCAGAAGGTTATAATCTTCAGTTTCTCAACCATTCTTTGTTTCTTGGCTGGAAAAATCGTCTTCTCTTCTCCGTTTCATCGTGGAAATGATTTAGTAGAGAGAGAGAGTAGGTTTCCTAGAGAAAAATTATCGATAAATTTTGGTGTTAGGGCAAACAAAAAATGATTTTACAGATGAAGTCGGAGGACGGTGGCTCCGGTGAAGATGGACGACGGCGGAGTAATCTTGGGAAGTGTGTCCGTTTTTTGTTTTTCTGGAAGCTTAAACAAAGAGACAACCTAATCTTGTGTGTTCAACCTACTAATATCTGTTCTTTTCAAACTAAATCTTAGGTGTATCGGTTTAACATATATAATCCCATTATTTGTCTCTTTTTTTTTTCATTTTATTTGAGTAATTAGTCGATCCACTCGTATATTAGTTGCATTTTAAGATTTATTTTATGCATCCACTAATCAGATTCAAATGTATTTTTATATTTTCTATATTAATATATGATGATGATGATGATAAGTTTTTATGGTATTGTTCAAAAGAAAGTTGTAATGGTAGGTGAGAGTTATATTAACTAATTGGTTGAAATTGTCCATTGTCCGATTTAATTTTGTCACGTCATAGTTATAATTTAAAGACCTTAAAATTTGTGGAAATGGCCTTTTCTTTGGACTCAACCGGTTTAATAATATAATCAAGCACGAAAGAGTTGTTAATCTGTCTCTTCAATCTTTTGAGAGATTCCACTTTCGCATGCTCTTTCTAATTTGTTTTCTAATTATTTTAGTTATATATGACCGCCCTCTTTGTTGCACAAGTCTATGCCTCAGCTTTTAAATAAAGTTTTCGATTAGAAAGGAACATTGTAGCTTTTAGAACATCTCTATCAAGAAATTTTACTTTTGGAATTCTTAAAATACATATATATATATATATATATATATTATATATATATATATATATTATATATATATATATATATAATATATATATATATATATATATATATATATATATATATATATATTTATGTTATAAATATTTAATTATATGGTTTTTAAATTTATAGAAAATTTAACATAAAATATTTATGTAGAAATTTTTGGGTTGAGTTTCCCGTAAAGCTGAGAACCCTAGAATTAAAAACTCTCATTGAAATTGCTTTTAGGAGCCCTTTAGTCAATCCAAACACATAAGAAAAACACTATCATTAATCCATCATGCCTCCAAAAGAACTCTTAGAGCATCCCTTTTAGGGGTTCTTGTTATTTTTTCTTTTTTTTCAAAAATAAAATTTTAAAGCACCAATCATGGGCCGCTACGTGTCAATGGGGCCCGCGAACAGTGTAAAGAACTTGGCAAATAGGTTCTTTATTTAAGGGATTTAAGGGATGTGTTTTGGGGGAATTAGTGGGTCCCGCCCGCTAAGAGACCCATTAAGAGCCCCAATACACATGCTCTTAAGTCTAATTTAAAGTAGTTGACCATTTTGAGTGGACTTTAATATATGTTTAGTATTAAGACCATTATTAATCCCAGTTTCTTAATTGGGGTTCTTAACTTCGGATAAGAGTCGGTTCTTAACTTTTTTTAGTTTTTAACTAAGAAAAATTAAGAACCGACTCTTAAATAAGAATTCTAAGAGCCGACTGTTAAAGGAAAGTGTAAAAAAAAGCTTAAAAATCTTAGTTAAAAAACTGAGGTTAATCATGTCTTAAGATCGTTCAATACATAACTCCTTCGTGAGTCGAAATGTTTCGGTTAAAAAGAATATATTAATCTTGATGTCTGGAGTACAGATAATTTCAGATGTTTTTCTTTCATTTATACTTCTATAAAATCCAAACAATATTTTAGTGGTATCTAGTCACAATTTTACATTTTCAAAAAGTAACTTCACTTATAATACTCCACGTAGTTAAGTTCTTACATCGTTATATATAATTAATTTATCAAACATATAAATTAAATTAAAAATGATTAATTTACTAATAATAGTTTGCTCGTGATTAATAACACTGAAGAATATCATCGACTTCCTTTTCAAATCTTCTTACTTATATTTTATAGTGTTAATCTAAATAGATTTCTAACCTAAAACTAATTGTCAATAAATGAATTGATTTATCTATCTTATATACTATTAAAGATCATTTCCAATTTTTGATATGAGAACTTTGTCTCTAATATGCCCCGTAAAGATGATATCTCTTTGAACGTAGATATCATAATGTTTGGGGAAGGATCGATGGACCGACTTCGGGGTGGATCGATAATGGATCGGATTGAATTGTTTGGATCAGCCTCTGATATCATGTTAAGCTAGATGAATTTCCAATTTAAAGCCAATTGATGATAAGTATTGATTCATCTATTTTATACTCCCCCTGTTACAAAAAGATCCAAGTGTTAAAAAAAATTGTTTCTAAAAGATACATATTTTACATTTTTAATGTATTTTTTATTATCTAATAATTATAAATTGCAATTTTTAATAAAATTAATTATGTTTATTACATTTATTGGTCAAAAGTTATGCAAAATAGTTAAATACAAAAAACAATACATTTATAATTCAAATTTATTACGTTTTTTTAATCTGTGTGAAAACTTCAAAATATGTAACTTTTTAAAACAAAGAGAATATATTACTAATGATCTTTTCCAACTTTCGATGTGGGACATTTGTTTTTAATAAAAAGTTTTTATGGATTTAACTGTCTTTACTATCATGATTTTGCATGATGCACTTTTTGCTATCCAATTGTTTCCAATAATTAACTTTTTGTTGACACCATTTTGAAGAAGGTTATTTAGCCGAGATTGCTCTTGGTAACTAAAAGAGAGACTTAGTTACAAAAAAATAAATAAAAGAGAGACTATTCGATCAAAAGTTGATTTCTCATGATCTGTATAAACCTGTATAATGTGTATATGGAAGTTCTTATGATGCATTTCACTGCGTTCTTTCATAAGCTTTTAATGAAACTAGATTGAGGAGAATGTACACCAGACGACCAAACGTATGGATAGAAAGATAATCCAAAGTGTCATCTTATTCCAGGTTACAAATCTGTTTGGAAAAATTTCTATGTTTTATTGATGAAACCAGGAGAAAGAATCTTACCAATTAAATAAAGATGGATATAAATATAAATATTTCTTTTAAATTTGGACTAATCATTAAAGAAAGTAATGTAGATTTATATATTACTAGTTGTATAGCCATTTGAAAGACTGAAAACAACTCTCTTATATGTCTGACCAAAGCCTATCCGACCAAACTAAAGTTAAACTAACTACTAATATCCACCACTAATTAGTAGCATAATATTCCTTACTTGAACAACTAAGAAACCACCATTAGATGCCAGAAGATATTTGATTAATTAATTACTAGAGTTAGTGTCGACAAAAGAAATCTTAAAAAGAAATTGTAATGTTCCGATCGTCTACGGTTAATAGGTTTTCTATGTTCATTTTTCTGGTCTATGGGTCCTATCCCATCCGACGGCCGTGCGTTAGTTTTGGAATGCTTGAAAGTCTTGTTTTAACAATGCAATCACCATATGATCTTTCCTTATGTTTTGGCTTCACTCACACGCTATCACAAATCACTTTTCGATAGGTTACTTATCTTTCCAATAATCCAGCTCAAACACGTTTTACCCAGAAATTTTAAACGGATGTGTGATAGAAAATGTAAGTGCACTTTGATGACAAATGTAGTCAAATTAATTCTCGTAAACATTTCCACATATATCAGAAATCGAGATGTTACAATTTACCTCCACTAACAGAATGCAACGCTTCCGTTGCACACCACAACAAGTCTCAAAGACGATTCTTGAACCAAATCAATTTTCTTAATTTTTTTAGAAATTTGGATGATAAACGAACAATCACACAGCCACAGGTTTCCTCTTGTTTCCCGAAAATTCTTTATCATTGTCGAGTTTTAAAATGATGCGTTTTCGTTAATTCCAAGAAAGGTACTGATCGCTTATTTACTATTCAAAGTTATTATATTGGGAGAGAGTAGATTAATGGGGTTAAAAAAGGGGATGTGTCTTTGGGGAAGAAACAGGTAATGAAAACCCTAAAAGGTGTCGATTTGTCGGGTGAAACAAAAGCATCAAAGTTGTCAAAAATAAAACAAAAGGGTGTGTTTATTTATACTTATGTTAGATGCTGTACTTAATTTTAATTAATATGATAATGTGTTTCTGTTTAGTAAATAATCATGCTAATATTTTATAAATAATGAAACACAAACACACGAGTCGTAGTCCATTGGTATCTCTTTCATCTCTCGTGTCTTGTTGCCTCCCTTGTCTTCCCCTTTTTTCATACTCTTCTGTTCACTCTTTGCCCTAGCTCATTTATTTGATTATTATACAGAAGACTAAGACATTGCACACATATCTATATACCTGCACACGCGTCTAGGTATGTCTGAATTCAAAATGCAATGATCGGATTTAGATCCCATCTTTGTGATCAACCATATACACGAACACGATTCCATGCACTATTGTGCACATTAATTAAACACATATGCTTATAGATAGATTCGTTATTGATATCTATTTTTCTGATTAGTACATGTTCCAAGGTACATATCTATAATTCTATATTACAAGGAGCATTTTGTTGAAAAAAATTAGCCAACTATTTCATAAATCCAACTATATGCTAATATAGGAGAAGACATTAGTGATAATGTTATATATATACACATACAGTATGTAATATGGAATTGATAATATAATACATATCATTATATTGACTATGAATGAAAACATTATTATCCCTACACATCCACACTTTTTCTCAGAAAAGTACTAGTATTTATCAAACATCAAATAATTATGACAAGACGGTGAAATTTAATATGTAACGTAGATGACGTGCGTCGTCATGAGCTGAAAAACAATTTTGCGTGTGGATAGAAACCCAACAAATTAAGTTGCATATAAATAAATATAAAAACTGGAATTTTTCAGAAATTAAAATAAAGTATATTCCAAAGAAAAAAAGGAAGAGAAAATGGATCTAGGGTTTTAGGTGAAAAGTAAATATTTCATATGCCTACTGACAGAAGCAATCCCTCATGCTCTTCTACACACCCACTCTCTTTTTTCTTCCATCCATCAATCTCAATTTTTTTCTTAATTTTTACCTTTTCTATTCATATAAATTTTCGAAAAATATATTACATATTAATCTATTGGCCAAGGTCAGATGATGTTCCCTGCTAATTAATCTGGTTCGTTGGAACAAATATCTGCCATAAAATTGAAATATATGACTAATTACATATATGTATTAAGATAACATGAAATTTGTTTTTATATTTTTTAAGAATCTATGTGAATATTTAAGAGATATGATCTTTTGATGGAAAATAAAATATGACTTGCTAGAATACATATTAGAATATTGTAATGGAGAAGACAACAGTCTGGTTTTCGGGTGTTTGGTTTGGGAGACCGACACGTGATGTTAATTCAGGTTACATTTGTCGTTAATTGCAGATAACTGAATGCCTTCTTTGATTTAATTAATACAGATAATAGTTATCTTGTTCTCTTAATTAACCAACTAATCAATTTGACTATTTAATCAATCATAAGTCAAATCTAAAACACTCACCAGATATTAAGTGAATGCTGCCATAAGTGCCATCTGTAATAGCTTCCAGTAGCGATTTAAAAATAAATAAATTAAACATATAATGCAGATTTAACAAAATAAATGTAGGTCATATAAGTTTTTTTTTTTGATTAACCTGAGAGTATTCCAGGCCCATGAAAAGGTTCATACTAATCCCCAAGGTGAGGTGTAGCCCACGGATAAACCTTTTCTCCGGGTATTCAAATGAGACCTAAAGCATGAGCCCCTATCCGTGTAAAGTGACCAGGATAATTGTGATTTAGTTTCGCGTAGCAGGTGAATCGAACCTGAAACGTGTTAGCGTCCCAATCTCAACTTCTTACCGCTCGACCACAATCACCTGGTCTAAATCATATAAGTTATGCAGAACAAATGTATATTTAACTGATCAACAACTTTATAGAATCATTTTTTACTGTAAAAGTTAAAATTATGTAGTTAAATATCTAAAACAAAAATATAAATTCTTATAAGAAAACTTTAAATTTAAAGTTTCACTATTCAGAATTTCAAAATTTTAATTTGAGAGCTTCTTGAAAAGCCAAAACTTTTGAGATATAAGAGATTGAAAAAAGTATGGACATTGGGGTCATCTGGTCGGTTTTATTGGATCCGGTTCTTTGAGTTTTAGAATTTGAATCCAAGAAGGTAATTTGAATTTGTCAGTTTGGGTTTAGTTGGATCTGGATCGCTTTGGATCTAGTTGTATAGAAATTGTTAATACCTGTAATTTTTGGTTTCTAATGATTTCGGGTTGGTTCAGGAATTTTGGACTCGAAAACTCCCAAAATACATGAAAACTTAAAAAATTCAAAAATATTCAAATACCTAGAAAATATTTAAAATTCTAACTAAAATTGGACCCGCAAAAATGAAAAACTATTCAAAATTTTATCTGTTTACCCGAACTATATTTTTGAAAATCTAAAATTTTACCTAAAACCCGAAACTATACCCAAAAATCAAACCCAAAAACCTATAAAATATCCATAATACTATAAATATACTGAAACACGTATATATCTAATTTTGGATATCCGAGTACCCCATCAGATCTTGGGTTTGAGCAGGTCTAATCCAAGAATCGCGGATCTTACACCATAAAATCCAATAGGTAAAATGGTATTACCCATAAAATGTCCATGCCTAATGTGAAAGTTTGTTGGAAATGTTCTAGTAAATCAAAAAATATATTTTCCCTGTTTCAAAATATAAAATGTATTAAGTAAAAACACATATTAGAAAACATCACTAAAATTATATATTAGAACAAACTAAACAATAAAACATAAAACAAAACTAGTATTTGTTGATTTATTTTGCAAGTTACATAATTTTAAAGAGTAAAATGAATATTAAATAGTATTTGGGCAATTTAAAGTTTCATTATTTAGAATTTCAAAATTTTAATTTGAGAATTTCTTGAAAAGCCAAATCTTCAAAATTTAAGAGTTTGAAATAGGTATCGGCATTTGAGTCCTCTAGTCGGGTTCTATCGGGGCCAGTACCTTTGGGTTTTAGATATTTGTACTCAATAAGATAATTAAAAATATTCAGTTCAGATTATGTAGTGTCTGGATTACTTCGAGCCTAGTTGTATAAAACGAACTGTTAATACCTGCTATTTTTGTTTTCTACTGGGTTAGTTTGAGAATTGAGGACCTTGAAAGGACCTGAAAATCCAAATAACTAAAAAATCTTCAAATACCCAAATTTTAACAAAAATCTGATTATATTTTTGAAAATCTAAAATTTTACATGAAACCTAAAATTATACCCGAACATTGAACCCAAAAAATGATTTATAATACCAGAAATATACTGAAATTCATATATACCTAATATATACTAGAAGTTTTGGGTATTTCAGGTACCCCATTTGGATCTCTGGTATGAGTTACAACAAGATCTAATAGGTAAAGTAACCCGTATACCCGACCAAACCGACTTTTTCGAGTCGATTTTGGTTCGGGTTTTCGGATCCTGGTAAATTGTCCATGCCTAGTTTGAAAATTTGTTAGAGATGATCTAATAAATAAAAAATCTATTTTCTCTGTTGAATAGTAGAAATTCAAATTTAAAGTCTCACTATTAAAAATTTCAAATTTTAATTTTAATTTGAAAATTAATTATTATAATTTGATATTATTATTTGAGCAAATCTCATAAATAAGTCCTTTTGAAGTTTTTGTCATAAAAATAGACCTTGAAAGAAAAATTGACCAAAATAGACTTTTTTAATTTTTAAACCTTAACTCCTAACCCTCCACTCCATAAATCTAAACCCTAAGTTTAGATTAGTTAACCCAAATGTATAAATATATATTTACATCCTTTAATAAAGTTTATTTTGGTCATTTTTCTCTTTGGGTGCTATTTTTGGGACAAAAACTTTTTTAGGTCTATTTTGGTCTTTATCTCTTATTATTTTCATGAAATATATAAAAGTTTTTAAAAATTTAATTTTCAAATAATTTTTATAAACAATTTTATATTCTTTTTAAAATGTGAAAGATTTTTTTTTATTTTTTAAAATAATTTCAAATACCATCATAGGACATGATATTTTAATTAGTTGTTTTTTCACTATAAAATATCATCCAAACCCCACAAAAAAAAATTTGAAGGATTTTATTGACAAAATCTATATTTTTCAATAAGTTAAAATTTGAGAAAACTTATACAAATAACTAATCCAATAAACTTTAATTTTATATAAAATTTATAAACTTTAATTTTATATAAAATTTATAAATACTAGATACAATAAAAAACATTTGAGAAAAAAAAAATCCTCTTAAATCCTTATCGAATAAGACCCCATACATTCAGAACAAAAGTAGTATATTTGAAACTTAATGAGGTTATATATTTTACACTTTTTCACTAATTCTGCAATCTTGAAATTAATTCAACTCTAAGCAACCACACTTAAATATAATTTACAACCAAACTTTAAAAATCAAACAAATTACACATTCTACTGAATCATTTTTGTGAACGAATTAAAATTTATAGTACAATACATACACTGGTGACTCGACGAGCTTCCTCAATGGCGTTGCGGCGTGTGGAACTCCCAACCATCATAGCATCCAAGGTCACACCCATCAAAACACAAGGTGAGCCACGGTCTCTGCTCGCAGATTGTAGCTGTGACCGTCTCTCTTCTACCAGCAAACCGTGTCTGTCCCAATCCGAGCCAATGGAGACCCGCAAATGACGGCTTACTTAGCCATCTCAGTGCTCCAGTCGTCAAGCTCACACAGTTATGGACATTGAGCTTCCTCAACTGTTTGCTACTTCCCTCTGTTTGTCTTTCCCTTGTGGCCAGCAACTCTATCGAAGAATCTGTCACGTGGAAGCAACTCCTGAGGCTTAGCTCTGTTAAAGCCTTGCAACAACGCGTGATTGTGTGGATGGCTCTGTCTGAGATTCCTGGCATGTGACCAAGATCAAGCGTTGATAATGTTTTGCTGATTTTTCCTTCATTGTTCAGCAGATAGGCGATTCCTCTGTCACTAACTCTCTTGCAGCCACGGAAGGATAGTTGCATGATGGGAACATCTGACTTACCGAGTGCAACCATGCCACTATCGGTTACATCAGCTCCTGCGAGATTCAGAGAAGTTAACTTTCGGAGTGCTGAAACAGTGCTGAGGCAAGAATCAGATATACTTCTGCAGCTGCCTAAGTCGAGCAGTTCAAGATTGGTACACAACCCCAGTTTCTTCACGGCTTCGCTGGTTATGAGAGGGCACGTGGAGAGTCTGACCTCTTGAAGTGAACACGAAGATCCTGTCACATCATGGAATGCCAAATCAGACAACAGGGAGGCTCCTCGTACTTCAAACCTTTTCAGGTTCCGGCACGAGTGAAGGAGCGATGCAAAACCAGCGTCGCTGACTCTTGGGAACCCACCGAGCCTCACTGACTCTAAACCTTTGCAAGCCTCGGAAAGAAGAAAGATACCCATGTCGTTGATTCTCTTGAACGATATCTTGCGGTTGTAACAAGTTCGTACTAGAGAGAGGCTTGTGAGTTGCTGGCAATAACCAAGAGACTGAAGCCCAGTGTAAGTCAAGTCATTGTCGGGAAATGGCTCCTTTTCAGGACGGTCTTCAAGGTCCAGTTTGACAAGTTGAGGAAGAGAACCTGTGATAGCTATGATAAGCCTGTCAGATATCAGGTCCAGGACAAGAGAGAGGCTTTGCAAAGTAAAAGAAGGTGAAGGAGAAAGCAAGGCAGACTTAGATAAACAACTTCCAGTGACTTTGAATCTGTTCATGAGAAGAATAGCCTCGGACTCAAGCAAAGGCTGTAACCTTAGAGATTTGAGAGTTTCTGGCAAGGAGAATCTAACTGACTGGAAAGCGGTGGCATCAACTAGGATACCTCGGATGTTTAGTTGCAGAGACTGCAAAGCATCACAAGAATAATAAAACCCAATTCAATTTCACACTTTCTCAGCTTCTTCTGACCAATGCCTCAGGCAAGCTTTTAACAAATTACCTCCAGATACGGACACCCATTAAGCATTTGCGTCAGGTTAGCTTGAAAAACAAGGGGTGAATCCAAGTCTGCCATTTCCAGGGTAAGAACCCTGCAATAACAATTGAACCCAAAAACTCCTAGTTACTCACTGTCACAAACTCCTGGTCAAGAAAAGAGATTATTATCATAGATGATACCAAATACGTAAAAGGCTAGACGACAGGCTAATTAGCATGTTGGATTCAATTCTATTAATGAAATGAGGATCAGAAACTGAACTATGCCCTATCATCTACCATATGATACCAGTTAGTTCTATATTCAGAAAGGAAAAAAAAATTAGTAGACTTTTTGCCAATTTTTCCTTTTCTAGTATATCAACAAGCAGAAGAATCATTGAGCTTAAATGCTTAACGTTAGTTACTCACTTTTCACACTTTAATCAAGAAGCTTAAAACTCAACTCTTCACAGACTTCTTGTCAAGAAAAGAAATACATAATACATAAAAGGCTTGACTTCAAGTATACACAATGAGGGCCAGAAACAGAACCATGCATTGCCTGCCCTATCATCTACCAGATGAAACTAATCAATCATTGGCTTAAAACAGTGATTCTAATCATTCAAAAAGCTTTACCGGAGATTGGGGCAGAGGGTGCCGATGGAAGTGAGCACGGTGGAATTAAGAAGGGAACACCTGAGCAAGTGAAGTTCCTGGAGGTGTGACCCGATGACCCCACGCACAGCAGAGACGCCAAGTCGGAGACAGTTCAGAGTTAGGCTCCTGAGCCCGATGCAACCACGCAGCACGTGGCTCAGAGTTTCCTCCTCCGGCGAGAAACCCTACCAATAGAATCGATCAATTTCATATAGTAATCAGAGTGAATTTGATAGAATCTGAACACTCACAGATAGATCGAGAGCGGTAAGAGAAGGGAGGACGTCGGAGACGACGGCGGAGCGGAGCGTGGTGGAAACGCATGCGACGGAGCAGAGATTCTCTAGATCTAAACGCTTCAGTATCTCCTCCGCTAACACAGATTTCGTCACTTCCTCCATCGTCAATGCTCTCTCTCTCTGATTCAATCAAGTTCTTCAGAAGAATCTTCTTCCCATTTTTGACGCAATTAAGAGACGAGGGGTGTTTGGACGCAGAGTTAATCATATCCTTACCGACTTGTCCCGGTTATTAATCACCGGTTAAAAGTAGTCAACCTTGTAAAACCCGGTTTGTGCTCTTTAATCCGATACTAGGGATCTGCGGTTTGATTCATATGGTTTATCTGGATTTTAAATTAAATAGATAAAACTCAAAGAGTAATAGTATGCAATACAAATAATAATTAAGCTGATGAGTACAAGTTTTTGCATATCTTTATATATTATTGTTTATCAAAATGCTGAAAAAAGGATTAAGAGAAAGGTTTAGATTTGAAGTTCTTTTTTTTTCTTCAAGGTTTAGGATCTAACTTTTAACGCCATAGTTAGCCATTAGACGCTCCATGATCTCTCTGTAGACTTCTGTACCATCCGGTATCACATGATCAGTTTTCGGTTCACCATTCTGGCCCATAAACCCATGATTCTGGTTAACCCATGGTTCATTATTCTGGTCCATGCACCAATGATTCTGGTTAACCCATGGTTCACCATTCTGGCCCATACACCTATTATTCTGATTAACCCATGATTCACAATTCTGGCCCATACCCCCATGATTCTGGTTAACCCATGGTTTACCATTCTGGCCCATAAACCCATGATTCTGGTTAATCCATGGTTCACTATTCTGACCCATACACCAATGATTCTGGTTAACCCATGGTTCACCATTCTGGCCCATACACCTATTATTATGGTTAACCCATGATTCACCATTCTGGCCCATACCCCCATGATTCTGGTTAACCCATGGTTTACCATTCTGGCCCATAAACCCATAATTCTGGTTAACCCATGGTTCACTATTCTGGCCTATACACCCATGATTCTGGTTAACCCATGGTTCACCATTCTGACCCATACATCTATTATTCTGGTTAACCCATAGTTCACCATTCTGGCCCATTCCCCCATGATTTTGGTTAACCCATGGTTCACCCTTCTGACCCATACACCTATAATTATGGTTAACCGGTAAAGTCGACAACTTCGAGAGTCCCTTCAAATAGAGATGTTTCATGTCAACTCCTGGATTCAACGAAGAAGGAAAGGGTCTCATGTCTTGAAGGGCCAAAGCAGAGGGATAAGGGAAAGGCCTCATGTCTTGAGCGGACGAGAAGGAAGAAAAAGGTGACCTTTCTAAACGAGCGGGCACTGATGAACCCGAATGATTCTTTGGACCAGAACTACTGCTTGTGTGTGTAACTGGTTCAGGGTGCCCGTGTGCCCCATCATATGTGACTACCAATATTTTCACATTGTCTGCTCCTCTCTCGACATGCTTCTTCACATTGCAGCCTTTGTATGAACATTTGTAGTAACTCCTGCAATTACCAAAACATTATTTTAAGATTTAGCATATGAGTATCTAGCTGGAGTGAGCTGAAAGTCTAAGTGGACCGTGCTAACGTTGAATATTATTTAATCAGTAAACAAATAGTGAAATGCTTGAAAAAAAATAAAAAGAGGTAGAAGATGGTGAAAAATACAAACCTCGGATTTGGATTCCCTTTGACAACTTTCTCACCGTATTTTCTCCAACAAAAACCATCGTGAGTTTGGTCTTCTTCAGTCTCCATACGAAGTGTGATCTTTGGGACCTTGCTTGTTCTTGTGGTTGTCATCATGTTTGGTACCTCATATTTCCTGCTAGAAAATTATATATATAGTTTATGTTAATGTAATTAACTAGATGTTAAATTTAAGTACTATTGATTTATAAGATGTGCCTTCTCTTTGGAGATGGAAGTTTGACTTCTTGTTTATCAGCAGTCTCATCATCTTCTTCTTTGTTTGTATCTTCATCTTCGATCTTTTCTTTGTCCTCGCTCTCATTATCAAGGGACATGAGCTTAGTGATACCAGTGTCATTAGCTACTTCAGATTCAAAAGAAGCGACTAAAGGAGCACCAATGGGATCAGCATGAGATGGGATATTTTCCGTTGGAATAACATAAGAGTCTGATACATATGTAAATGCAAAAAAAAACTTACAAACACATTCGGAGAATAAAAAAAATGGAAAAGAGATTTGAGTGAGACACAAGCAACTCTATGTATTACCTTCCTGGGGAGGCATATCAAAGTGGGTCGGCTGATAAGGAACATTGTTGTTGAATATCATCGTCGATGCATGGTCGTCACCAGAATTTTCCACTGTCTCTGGAAGCTCGTCATTGGAGAATGAATACAGAGAGATAATCTTGCAAAAAAAGATACACGAAGACAATAACAGTTAGGGTTTCCAATTGATATTTTTTTCGACAAAATGATTATATTACTTCAACAAAGGTTACAACCATACAACAACATTTGAGCAATCATGCATATCAAAAGTTATATACAAACATGATGCTAATAAAAACCTTCACAACAACGTCGACGAGAGGAAGAACCGTTCTCACGAATAAAAGATCTAAAGAAAATAAACTTTTATCATTCATACGTAGAATTCGTAATTGGCCGTGAAATTACCGATCAGTCCCTCTGTCCCATTTTGTTGATATGTTTGATTAAAAATGGGTGAATTAAAAACTCATAAATGCTTTACTTTTGAATAAATAGCATTTGATTAAAAACATTATAATCAATAGCAAAATATTTATAGCCATAGAAAGGAAAAAAAATTGAAAATATTTTACATAATGTGGACCATATATTGAGCCAGAGAAAATATAAAATAATAAAAAATATGAAAACATACGTAATTATTCCTAAGTATTTTAATATTCAAATATCTATCATAAGATAATAAATCACGCATTATCAAACAATCAGAAACATATAAAAACATTGTTACTTACATGTGAAGGAGAATGCAACATTGCAAATGGGCTAAATCCGGGAGAGATTTCGATGACAAGAGGAACAGTTTTTGGGTTCTTGAATGGAGCAAATGGATTCGTCATGTTCTCTATTCTGAGCGGTGGAATATTACGTCCTACTCTTGCAGCTACTCTGTCGACCAGACTTGGTCTTTGTTCAGACTGATTAGTTTGAAGGAAGGCGTCGCTGGTTGGATTAAGACCATTGTCCGTTTGGTCCAGCGTCGCAAATATCTCTCCTAGGCTAGGAGTAGGAGGTGGAGCCCAATGCGACACCATGTTCATGAAGTTTCCATCACCATAGTCACTCATCTTTTTTTTTTATATGGAGATGTCAAGAAACATACACAAAAAACAAAGAGATCAGAAACGAAACCTGATATCAATTTTATGAACAATATTTACCAAAACAACATATAGACGTGGCCGCATCTATACATAGACTAATGAAACATTGATCTTTATCCCAAATTTTTAAAAGTTTTTTACATAAGCATAGGCCTTAAAAAAGCATAGGCCTTTAAATTGTGAAAAGAAAAATTTACTAAAGTTCTTAAAAAATGTTTCAAACCCTTCAAAAATCTCAGTTCCGGTTCTATGTATAAAAGATGAAAAAGTGAAACCTTTTTTTTTGGAGAGGGATAACTAGCTCCGAAAGAAGGTGATGCATATCAAGGATTCGAGGGAGTTTTTATATAATAAAACTCATAATATTTTTTTTTGTCGGCTACCTATATTCATTTCCATTTTTCGCTACAATATTATACAGTCAAACTTGTATCTTCCATATGACACAATGAATGAAGATATTATTTTTATTACCTTTTCTATCGCTTTTGGTTTTTATGAGGAGTGTATATCCCGGTTCAGTTATATTAAAGCTAAATCGGCCAACTATTGAGAACTAAAATAAAATATACGTTCCTCATAAAAAACTAAAAACAATATAAAAGGTATAAAAAGAATTGGGATATACATTCTTTATAAAAACAAAAACGATAAGTATTAAACATCTTTTCAACAAAAAAATTCTATTTCCGTTGTCTCTATTTTAATCACCAGAAATGTTAAAAATGGTTAAAAATAAATCTAGTAAAGTCTTAAGTGTTTTAATGCTATTATGAATATCTTAGTTTTGTAAACATGATTAGCTTTTTATTTTATATATAATAAAATTAACTAGAGAAACATTGAACTATTATTTTCCAGAACTGAAGTAAATCATGTATTAAAATAATTGTTGCTGTAAATCATTTTGTTATATATTTTATGATAATTATCACTAAAACCTGAACATCAATTTTCTTATTTGACACTAAATTCGACAGAATAGCATCATAATTTAAAAAATGACTAAATGTTTTATTTTTAAAATAATATAATTTATCTGTCAAAAAGTATCATTATTATAAACAGATTTAAGCAAATTATGTTAGTACCATAAATATACTTTTATTAATATTCTAATAAGAATAAGTTATACATACATTTTAACAGGTTTTAGATTTTTTTTAGTTATTATTAATCTTTGTTAAAATACAATCACTATTGATAGAACATATTATTCAAACTAGAAAAGGTATCATCATGATTCTATATTTATTTATACTTTAAAATTTTGAAAAAAAACTAGTTTTACACACACAATTCAATTAATTTCATTTGTACATTTTTAAATTTTGTTAGAGCATCATAAATATTTGTAATGTTCTTAAAAATCACTGAATTTTTTAAGTTCAATCGAATATAGTAAAATTTATATAAAATACTAGTTAAAATTAAAATTACTTAATATTTTAGCTAAAAAGCAAGTGATGTTTCTCAGTCAACCAATTGGATCTTCTTTAATAAAACATTTTGGTAACTGTTTATTTGGGTTTAGTGGTTAACATAGACATGAAAGTAAAAAAAAATAGATTAGAAAATATTGACTGAGAGATATTGAAAAAAAAAACGTTGACTGCGAAACATCGCAAGTGCATGAAATTGAGAGGAACAATTTCCGTAATCATCCATGAATACACCTAAAAGTGAATCCACTCGCAGACCATAAAACTAATACACTCAAAACTCTAAAATTATACTTTTTAGTCAAAAAATAACTCTAAAAATATACTATCGGATTATAATATATTAATTTACAAAATTATTAATTTAAAGAGAAGTTAATTTTTGTTTATATTTCTTTAAAATTATTTTATAAAATGGAATCATTTACTTTCACTTACATATTCACTAAAATTTTGATAGCTTTCATCTATTTTGTTGTTCGAATATTTTATGTTTTTAGAGTATTAGAAATTCATATCCTAAAATATAGATGCATTTATTTTGAATAGAATGAATATTTAATTTATGCTTATATAAATATTATATAATAAGTATGAATTTATAATATTAATAGAACCCTACACTGTGAATTTCCAAATTTTATTATTTTATCTTATTAAACTATGTTATATCTAAAGTGAACTAAATTGAGATTAATTTTATTAATATAATATGTTTATTAATTTTTCGACTATTAATTTATAGCGTGTTTATTGTGTATATTAGAACTATATATATATATTGTAAATAAGGCTTAAAATCTTTATTTCCATGAAAAATGTTATATGCAGGTAAGAGGAATTTGCAGAAATTTATATATATAGGTTTATGTTTATCTGTGATGGATTCTTAGAAATTATTTTAAGAGACCAATTCATTCATATAATTAGTTGCATGTCAGGGTAATGAGATATCATGTGCTAATTACAAGATATTTTTTTGTCAGTGCAGGTATTCTATTTTTAGGTGAATACATGGAAAACTACATGCAGGGTATAGTATATATAACTATGATAATTCCACATACTGCATGAATTTAATTTTATAATAACTAAATTTTTTTGTTGTAGTAAATTCCATATTTAAAATATTTTATTTTAATTTAAATAATTAAACATTTTGTTGTTATAATTTGAGGGATAAATGAAAATATACAATTTTACTATTAGTGAGATTTTAGTATTATTATTGAAAACTACTTTACCAAATATATATTATACTGATAGCATTAGTGTTCAAAAACATTTAAAAATATGTTCCAATAATTTATTTTATTCTCTTTCATATGAATTTGACTTCAGTTATTAAGAAATAATATTTTTTTATTACTCAGTACTATAATTTGGAAATAGATAAATTAAATATTTTCTTTATAAAACGAAAATATTTTTAATATACAGAAAGCTATATAAGATAGTAAACCAGTTCTTTTTATAATCATGAGTGTTGTGATACAAAAAACTTGTATATACTGGTGATAAAATTTGTTACTAAAATTATAACTTTAATTTCTTTGATGTTTTTAGATTATATATACATGTTGAACAATTATCATATTTTGAGTACATAATGTTTTTTATTTTCTCTATATCTTTCGTTCAGACTTAAATATAAAATATTTTATAAATCTTAGTAATAATTTTAAAATTGAAAATAACTTTTGAGAATTATGGGGGAGGTTATAGTTTATTTTTTATTCAAGTTTAAGGCATTTAGACATGAAATTTGTGGGAAAAAAAATCAACATTAATATCAGTTTTTAGTGTAACTGAATATGTTCTCAAATTGCTTATCTTGCTTTAACAGATATTTAATTATGTATCTGATTAAGTAATTTAAAGTTGGTAAAATGTTTTATGTTGGCTATTAATTATTATGTTTTTATAAGCGGCTAAGAATTCATTATGTGATTATTTAAGAGGTCGTTTATTAGAAAAATCACAAGATTTTTTACTCAGTCAAGTCATTGCATTTATTATTTTTAAGATATATATTTGACTAATCTTTCAAAAAAATTAATTGATGACTGTGAATAATAATTTATAGATTTGTATTCCTTTTTGACTTTTTAGAAATTTAATACCTTTAAAATCTGAAAATGCATTACACTATATAATATAGTTGATTGGTGATAAACACTTAACTATTATCAGTCCACCTAAAATTTATTACCATAGCATTAGTTGCATAATTTAATGAATTTAAAAATCTTTTTTTAAATTGATAAAAACGATCAACTATAAACTTTTTAGGTGAAACTAATATCATTTATATCCTATATAAATGAAAACTAATAGTACAAAATTAACCATTTTAAATTATATTTTTATACTAATAAATGTTTTTATATTATTTTTGAGATTTTATATGTACAATTTATTATTTTTTATTTTAGAAATATCACAATTTAAGAACCTTCCAAATTATCTTAACAATAATTTTATTTTATATTTACAACTTTAGAATTTTGGTAATATTTAAATATATATAACGTTTGTGAATTTTTTAAACAAAATGTGTCTTAGTTGAAAATATAAATATGTTTGTCATGAAATTGGAAAATGTATATATCAAAATTAAGAAAAACACATGATAACTTGTCATACATGAAAAGTGATTTTTTCTAGTTTTTTAAGGAAATCAGAAACAAGCAAAAATATTAAATCAAAGGAAATAAGACTAAAGTATAGAAAATAAAAATATATATTAAAGATATATGAAATATTTTATAAATTATCTTTTCCTTTTTTATTTTATTATATAAAATATATGCAATTCTTCTTAGTTCTAGAATCATGTATTTATATGTCAAGACAATGATTTATCTTAAGGATAAACATAATATTCACATATGTAATATGAACTCGAATTCAAATGGTTATTGAATTAGAAAATAATGGATATTCGAAAACGATTTAGTAATAGCCGATATCCAAAGTTAATTTTAATATATCAATTATATAAGATATTTTTCTATAACATATTTCTTTTCTTAAACTCAAACATGTTGTTTTCTAATTGTCATATTATGTGTTTGGAGTTTAATTTATCAAAAAAAAATCTAATCCAGTAAAAAAACATTCGAATGTTTAGTAAAACCTTAAACCAAAATGTTCAAAAATCTAAAATACTTAACGGGGTTATCCGAATGTCTGGCCGTTGTTATTTTTTATTATTACTATGGAAAACTCCGGATCATAGACTCATAATCTTCCATAAGCCCGAAATTAACTTTTAGAAATTCCGATTAAAAAATGACCCTCTTATTTATCCCACCCAGCCGTAGTTTACCCAACACAAGCCTAATGTAACAATCCAAGCCCTCTTTTTCTTTTTTTGTGTTCATGAATTGAGTTATGGCGCTTTTTGTTGCTTGAGGTTCCATTAAACATAAAAGGTTCCCTTCTCATATGTCTCCAGCTAAAACATTGTATGGGAGTTTGCTCTAAAACCTTCTCTCCCAGGCATAATTATCAAGGTCAAGTGTCAAAATTCAAATTTTGTTTGTTATAATTGTAATTTACGCTTCGTATCCAAGACGATGGACAATTTTCTCTTGTGTTTATATCCAAAAAAATGGATTTCTGATAAAAGTAAATTGCGTTCCTAAAAAAGGTTCTCCTATGTAATGCATCACAACTTAGATTAAGCATTTTTTAACTATATCATTTTTCATTTCAATATTCATTTTAGAATATTATACTGGACAAATCTCTCAAATAAACTTCTTAAAATTTTTTGTCACAAAATATATTTAAAAAAAAATCAAAATAGATTTTTTAAAATTTTGAAAATTTTCATATTTTTTTTTTAATTTCAAACTTCACCGCTTAAATTTCATCCATAACTCTAAACTCTAAATCTAAATTAGTTAACCCAATATATATAAATATATATTTACTCTTTAATAAAATTTATTTTAGTTATTTTTCTCCTTAAAGTCTATTTTGATGACAAAAACCTTTTAAATTCTATCTTAGGGGAGTTTATTGAACTAAATATTTAAGAAAATTCAAGATTTGAGTAAATCTTAAAAAAATCTGAGATTTGAATAAATCCTAAAAAGATTTGTTACAAGTTTTATGTGGTTTAGAAGAAATTTCAGAATTTTTGAAAAAAACTTTTAAATTTTAAATATTTATTTTAAATCATTTTCTTATTTTTTAAAAAATATTATAATTTAATATTAATATCGTTTTATGAAATATATAAAATTTATTAAAAAATTTAAGTTAATTTTTAAATAATTTTTATTCCATTTCAAACAATTTGATTTTTAATTTAAAAATGCGAAGAAAAATTTTCTATTTTTAAAAAAAGTTTCAAATACCATCATAGAATTGATATTTCAATTGTTGTTTTTACACTAGAAAATATCATTCAAATCCCATCAAATGAGATTTGATGAATTTTGTTGATAAAATCTCTATTTTTCAATAAGCTAGAATTTGAAAAAACTTATACAAATGACTAATTCAATAAGCTTGAATTTCACATGAAATTTATAAATGCTACATACAATAAGATGGGATTTGAGAAAAAAAAAATTCTCTCAAATCTTAAATCCAATAACACCTCCTTAATGTATTTCCCTCCAATATTTTCTAACTTCATTTAATATTTCATTCTAAAATGGAATAATCATATTTTTTTATGACAACTAAAAAGCAACTTAAAGAAAGTAATGTAAAGGTCAATAAATGTAATGTAAACCTACACGATGAATCAAAGAAACTATACAATTCATCTCATTTATAATATTGTCGATTCTGAATATCACAAGGTTTGCTAAGACCTAATGATACAAAGCAGAGATCACCCAACACATGTCGTATATATGTTACACTCGATTTCTCTTTGATTACTATATGATAAAAGAGTGTTACTTTGGCGAGAACGATACAAACTAAATAAAGAGGTCTTATTATGCTTTCCTCCATTCTAATCATTTGGAGATCAAAATTATAAAAGATGGAAAAAGCTTTTACCAAATGGTCACAAACCTCAAAATCAATGCCCATTTGCCGCACCAACCTCCTCGTACTTGTCTTTTCTCCGCTCGTTGATCATGGATCTTCTACGACTCATTTCATCTCTGCCAACCACAACAAACACAAAACATAAACTTTGATCTGATATTCAGATTGTTTCAAACATTTCTTTTTATGTTTTTTCTTGAATACCTGAGAAAAGTCCAAATGGAGTCGTGATGAAAAAGACCAAGCACTTTCTTTTTCTTCCCTTTGTGACTTACTTCACCTCTTTTAACGACGGGTAATTGCTTCACACCTCTTGCCTCCATTAACTCTTTAGCCACACCAACCGTCGTGTCTGGATAACAAGTTAGCAAACCACGTTCTTGGCCTCGGTAGGTTATTTTCTTAGTACATACAGAAGAGACCGGACATGTGTTCTCCTGCAAGAGACAAAAGAGTTCACTCATCTCAATCTCCGGGAAAAAAAAAGAACAAGAAAGAGGAGTGATGAGACGGAGTGAGTTTGTTACGTTTCACTACTTACATCTAAGATTGTAGAGACCTTACTAGACAAGTAACGTCTGATGTCTCCCTGTGTTAGGATTCCCGCTAGAAACTCATCCTCATCGACCACCATAAGGCAGTTCTGGTGGCTGTCTTTGAGGATCTTTCTTGCTTCTCTTAGACTTGTTCCCAGAGAAACCTTCACGTAGTTCTTTGACATAACCCGCAAAACCTTTAACTCTTCCAGAATAGTTTCTTCATCTAAGAAAGATTTGTGGTCAGGGTTCTCTATGACGGAAAGCTCAAGGGAGTTAGTATTATCAGTGTGTCTCCAAGCTCCTTCAGTAGTTTTACGATCCGAAGGTGAAAGAGAAGAGTATCCTCTTCCTGTGCTGCGACCCTCAGATGAATCACTCTCTTTGCCTTGGTTTGCCACAGATGGAACCCATATTGCTAGACCAACCGCACCCTGTTAGAAGAAACACATAGACAGATCAGATCAAGAACAAACATGATAAAAATTTGATCTCCGATTAAAAAACAATAATATTATAGCGTACATACGACAGCTGGTCATTTCGTAGTTTCAATAAAGGCTTTACTGCTCGATCAGTTAAACAAGCCAATTCGGAAAGAATTTATTATATAAGCACCAGAGAAAAAAACTGAAAGTGAGACCGTATGTTTACCATGAGAGGAAGCAAAATTCTATAATCTTTTGTTAGCTCGAACAGCAGTAATACTGATGTTAAGGGGACTGAGCACATGGAAGCTAGTGTCGCTGCCATACCAACCTGCATCACATAGAATGAGGGCATCTTGATGAGAACCGAATTATGCATTAAATTGAAGTATGGGCATGCGACAGAGGGAATACAATACCAGAGCGTAAGCTTGTGGTTGAGCAACAGCAGCGTTACCAGGAATAGCTCTGTTAATAATCTCAGCAGCCGAACCTCCAAACACAGCACCAACAGCAGCACCAATCATCAAACTTGGTGCGTATAGACCGCCTACAAGCCCAGAGCCTTTGCACAAAGCTGTAGCCACAACTTTGGCTGCGGCTAATTGAGCTAATAACCAAATTCCAGGAGCTGAAGCACTCTTTCCAGTATGCAGGATTTCTTCAACATTTGTAAACCCCCAATACAAAATTCCGGGGTACTTGAGAGCAATCATCCCAGCTCCAAGCCCACCTAATGCAGGGCAGACAATAGCAGGAAGACCAAATTTGTCTTTGATGAACTCGAATGACTTGGTAAACCACGTGACAAGGCGAGAAAAAACAACGCTGACAGCACCGCACAGCATGCCTAATATCAGGTACAGAGGGAGCTCTGGAGACAAGTGAAAACATGGTCGAAAACTTAATAAGCAGCTGAACAAATATCGGCCTTTGTAATTTAAAGATACCAAGATCCTTTATGACTTATAATATGATAATCACCTATCCATGAGGACACTAAATTATAAGCTACCACAAATATTATAGCACAAGACTAACTGAACGATTTGCAATTGAGCTTAAAGGTAAGAAAATATACCTGCAGCGGACTTCAGGTCGTACGAGGGGACTGTGAAAGCTGACTGAGTCCCAAGCAACGCATTTGACACAGTCGATGATATAACAGAAGCCAAAATTATCATTGCAGTGGTAAATGGAGGCGAGTTCTCGGCACGTAGAGGTCTTAAAACAGTCTCAATAGCAAAGAAACAACCCGCCACAGCTGCATTGAAACCTGTAACCAGAAAGAAAGATCGGGCAAATCAGATTTGCAACCATGAATGAAAGTGCAGCAAATTGAGTTCTTTATTGAGAAGAAAAAAATAATTGCAGTGCCTGTCTCACTGCTCTCATATATAGTAAGAAACACCATTACACATACACCTAACTTCAAAATAACCATAAGTAAACTATTTTCATAAATTAATACCAGCAAAGTGGTTTGTCTAATGCTAGAACCTAAGATTCATAGACACATTTGTAGGCTACAAACAAAATTCTGGAACCAAGAGAGTAATCTAAAAGAACGAAGGGCCATGCAGATATAGCCAAAACGATCTCAGGAACCTAGTACGAACATTTATCGATCAAACTCACCACAGTAAAGCCAATGTTAAGTGGCAATATACTAGAGTGAATGAGCTATGCTGCTGCTCCGTGCATTAACAATCAAATAATACATAACTATCAAGTATATCCAATTTTAGAAGAGGTAGAGACTAGATTGTACCAGATGCAATCCCAGAAGCCGCACCAGCTGCAGTGAGAGCTATTCTCCTTTCTCTATTGTTTTCCATCATTAGTGCAAAACCATTAGCACAGGACTTTCCAATGTCAACGCTAGGTCCCTCAGGACCCAGTGAACATCCTGTACCAAGGGTCACAGCAGCTTGGATAGCTTTAATCACTGGAAATATACCAGCGAGTAAATCAACTCCTTGTCTTTGAGAAGAAGTGGACTGCCTAATCTGATCCAAGATCTCAAGCAAACCATGCATCATCCCTACTATAACACCCCCAGTTACAGGAATCAAAAGAATCCGATGCCAAGTATCGGCTAGTCTCTGTAGACGAAGCCAAGCAGCACCCTCGTTGGGCGTACCAGCCCATGCCCATTCATGAATCACATGGACCTAGACAATAAACACTACTCTGTTTGAATCAAAATTCAATCGAATCAATATGGACAGATCGAGATCTAAGATAGTACGTACCCCTTTGTTGAAACCTGCGACGCAAATTCCAGCGGCGACACCGATAAGACAGCCGATAAGAAGCAGAGCCCACTCAGGTGGAGCACTATCTCCTAACACGTCGTTGCCGTCATCAAAACCGTACTCATCGTCATTACGATAATCCCGATCATCGACGACATCTTCTTCTCCGGCAACCACACCAGAAGAAAGCGGCGAAGAAGAGGAAGGATGGTGGTGGTGCTCTCTATCAACTCTGACGTTCTCCAACCGTTTTAAGCTTATACGTCGTCCGGAGAGAGAAAATCTCCGATCCAGATGTTTGAACAGATCTCTAACTCCTCCGGTGGAATTTCTGATAGCCGGAGACTGGGATTCAACATCGAGATCGCTGTCTCCTCCGCGGATGCCGGCTTCGTCTCCGTCAGTGGATCGCAAAAGATGCCTGTCCTCGGCTCCTCCAGATGACATATCTAATTAGTAGTCTCAGTTACAAATACATCATCGCACTCGCCGTGATGATAAGCAAACTCTGAGTACGTCTCCGGGATGATATATATATATAATCTACGACTCAGAGATTCTTCGCCGGTTGTCTTCAGATTCGATCGGCTTTCAGATTTACCGTCTTGATGACGAAACACGCGGCATGCGTCGTTAGAGAAAGCCTTATAGTGTTAGGTAGAGGATCCAAGTCAGCGCTTATGGGCCTTTATTGGGCCTCAAATTGTTATTTAAAATAATCATTTGTTATATGTTTTACTTCAATGTCGAACATCAAGTCGATATGTCCGAGTGGTTAAGGAGACAGACTTGAAATCTGTTGGGCTTCGCCCGCGCAGGTTCGAACCCTGCTGTCGACGATTTCTTTTTCCTTTTTTTTGCTATTTTATTCTCTTGAAACAATGCCTTCTTTGCTTATAGAACATGTCTGAGAAAGGATAATGAACCCGATAAAATGAGAACAGCTATATTTGTTTTTTTTAATAGATACCACAAAATTGACTTTTGAAACAAAAACTAGGATCTTGTATATTTTTTAAACTTTGAAATAAGATGAACATAATGCCCTTTCTCTACCATGTCCTTAACAACCTCATGAGCCTCTACAAGCTTCCCTGCGTTTCTTAGATTGTTCACCAGTGTACTATACACCACAAAGTTAGGATTACACCCTCTTGACTCCATCTCCTTGAGCAACGACCGTGCCTCTTTGAACTTCCCGGCAATACAAAACCCACGGATCATGGAGTTGTAAGTGAAAACATTCGGAAGCTGTCCCTTTACCGTCATCTCTCTGAACATCTCCTCTGCTTTCTCTAACTCCCCACCTGATATATACCCTGTGATCACAACAGTGTAGCAAACAACATCCGGCGTGCATCCAGCTTTCACCATTTCGTCCATAAAGTACTTGCAAGCTTCTAACTTCCCGGCCCGGCTCAGCCCATCTATCAGAGTAGTGAAATGGATCACACTGGGCTCTACTCCTACTTCCCTCATATGGTTCAGTAGATTAAGCGCCGCGAGAGGCTTATTCCCTGTTGCAAGATGGTGGAGGAGGATGTTGTATGTGTGCAAGTCCGGAGAAAACCCATCTTTAACCATTTCATCAAGCAACTTGTAAAGCTTATCCGTTTTACCTAATCTAAAGCTTGCAAACATTACAACGTTGTAAGTCAGAACATCAGGCGAAAACCCGTCTTCTAACATCTGCTCGTAGACCCTCTCGATCAGCTTGTAGTGTTTCACCCCTAACAAAGAGTGTAAGATCGCGTTGTAAGAGTGTTTGAAAGGTCTGTAGTTGAAAGTTTTGGATTTGATGAACTGCTCCACGACTTCTCTTGCAAGACCTGCTTCACCGCAAGTGCATATCAACAGATTAAACGTCCTAGCCGTTGTTGGATAACCGTCTTTAATCATCTCGTCAACTAGCCTGCACATGGCTTTATACTCACCACACTCTGCAAAAATCTTCATAAGTAAATGGTAACAGTTAGCCGTGTGTCTGAAAGACTCTTGTCCACCACACCAAACAAAGAACTTGTAAGCTAGCTTAGCACACCTAGTCTTGTTATCAAAGCTAAGTCTCCTCAAGATCCCAACGAGAACCTCTCTAACTAAAAGTCCCGAGATTGGAACATTCAAGTCATCTAAAGCTGACTTCGTATTGAACCCTGGACAATCTTGCTGTAAAGTATCGAGAACCTGAGACGCACCGAGCTTAGTACTCTCCAGAAACCTCTTCCTAACAGAGATTTTCTCATGTTCCTCGGTGAACCCACAATCCATCTCCGAAGTTTCCCATGTTATCTTCAAAGTCTCTTCTACAGGAGGCAACCCATTATCGCAGAATCTCCTCGAGGTTAGAAGAAAGCGAGAAGCTTTACGGACAACACTTGTGCCCGAATGAGTTAAAGAGTTCATATCAAAGCTTAATCCTATCTAAGTTTCTACGAATCCCATCTCAATTAGCCGACTACGGAGAAGAGATGCGAGATACCTTGAAGACGAAGGAGCTGAAATCGAGGGGTAGAACGGTAAATGAGAGGAAACTGAATCCAGTTCTACTCGGTCGTCTGGTTCTGGCTCTTTCTTACAGAACAGAAGAGGAGATTCGCCGAACCGGGTCCAACAGTTTTAAAGAGGATCCGACCCGAGTTTATAGGCCCATTAATAAAAACTGGGTTTGGCCAATAACGTTATCGACTTGCCGGGTCTTACCCATCCAAACTTCGCCCCGCCGCGGTTTTGGCAGAGCAAGTATAAGATTTTTTGTTTGTAGGTAATGCAAATCGAGTCATTATAACCTGCTCGACCCGGTGTTCGAGGGCTCGTTCGGTTCGGTTCGGTTGATACAAACTTTCGGATTTTTCGCTACTATGATTACAAGTCTCATTCGGGTTTTACTAATTATCGAGTCATATACGGTTCAATTCCTTCTGAATTTGATTCGGCTTGCATTATAACCAACGTCTGAAATCGTCCAAAATATATTTTTAAAATTTAAAAGTTAACAAAAATAAATTCAAAAATATAATTTATTCATAAATCTAAATAAAAAATAATTAAATTAACTAAATTAGCTAAAACATATTCAAAATAATAAATAAAATAAACTATAAAAATCATTTAAATACCATAAAATATTTAAATTACCTTAAAAAATAGTAAAATATTAACATATTTAACTAATTTCAGATATCTTTAGATTCTATTTTGGATTTCGGTTCGGGTTATACCCAAACCCCAAAGTGCTAAGCTCATAAGTCTCATTTGGGTATTTTTTATATAATAGTTAGGATCCGATATCGGTTTCTTTGTTTCGGGTTTAGATAAATACTTTAGTTTGGGGTAAAAATGTCCATAAAATCACAAATAATATTAATTATTTTAAAAAAATAATTTAAATTATTAATATTTGTAAAAACTAATATTAAATCATATATTTTATAATTGAAATGATATAAATATTATTTTTTAAAGAAAATATTTTTTTAATTAAAAAATAAAAATTTACGGATTGGCAAGTATTCACAACACTTGACTGGACCACTTCTGTCGCACTTGTGGATGATAACTTAAATTGGCAGGCCTACGTGCCACCAACTTCTTTTTCGGCTAGTACATAAACGTTTGTTTAACTACGGTCATATTGTTTTTTTTTGGTTGGTTGACCTGAGAACTCAAAAGCGGCGTCCGGCGATGCTATCACCGGTGGAGAATCTTCCAATCACGGCGGAGGAGACGCATCTTTCTTTTGGTGAAGTTATCTCTCTTTCGGTGCAAAATCTAATAGCGTTTGTTTCTAGTCACCGTCCATGGTTGGAGTTTCTAGCACTAGCTTCTATGGACCTTCCTACCTCTCTCTCCTCCGCCGTCTCTCGCTCAAAACTCAACCTCCGCCATTTCATGGTTAACTACTCTCTCGTGACCGCGGTTTCCGTCACACTCTTCTTGATAGGTGATCCCACGGCTCTTCTCACCATTGCTTCTTTTGCTATCTTGTGGTTGCTCTTCTGCTTTTGCAGGGACCATCCTTTGGTCTTGTACGGTCGACATGTTAGTGACCGTGTGATCTTCTTTGGATTGATCATTGGCTCGTTCTGGGCACTGTGGCTCACGCATTGCTTCTTGAGTCTGGTTCTTGGGGTCTTGACAGGTGTCTTGCTTTCTTTGGTGCATGCCCTTCTACGGAATCCAGACGACCTCTTTGTACAAGAAGAGCAAGTTGTTGTTCCTTCGAATTTTCTTCATTGGAGCTGAAAAATATGTGTGGTTATGTTTCCATTTTTGTATTACCTATATAGTTATACCATTTCGAATTTGTGCCATTTAAATAAATTGTGACGATGAATAACAATAACATATAACTTAACCCAAAGATTTTTTCAGTTCATCTTGACATAGTAGTTAAACCAACTTAAAAAGGTCATAGTAAAATTATGTGTTCAATGTAGTAGGACTAGTGTTCTAAAAATCAGTGTAGATGGCACTTAGGCGCCTGCTTTATCGGCAAGTTGAGTATGAGTGAAACAATTTTTTTCAAATCGATTTTTTCAAAAGTCAGTTTAGACATTCAAAAATGGGCATAAACACCCGCATAAACAATAATCTTTCATAAGATATATAATCACCATATATCGATTTTTAGAACATTGAGTATGATTATGTACACTCGGGCAAAGACCTTAGTAATACTGGTTAGCTAGAAAAATTATGTATGGATCTATTAATTAGGCTTCCACTAAGCTTGAAAGATCCTCATCCTCTGTATTGACTCGAGGCTTTCACAGTTACTTAGATTGGATTAAGCTTTTCCTATGGTGGTTTTTTGTTCAAATATAAAACTTATTCACATTTTAATACCAAAACAAATCTATCAACTGGCTATATTTGCCAAAAATGAATAAAGTATATTCAGCATCTCTATTACTAATTCTTTGTTATTAGTTATAGGTTAAAATTTATTTATTTATATATGTTTTGACTATTAATTAATCACATCTTTTAAATTAACAAAAAAAATAAAGATTTAGATATAAACTAGTTTCATTATTTCACTCAGTGAAATCAACTCTACTAAGAAATGCAAAATATAGATAAAGATTATTTCTTATTCAAATTCAAAATTAATCACTTGACTAATTTTTCGATATCGACAAAAAATTTATAATTATATTTTGAAATATGTACTACCAAAAAAGATCAAGGTATATGATCTTCAATTAGTTATAGGTTAAAATTTATTTATTTATATATGTTTTGACTATTAATTAATCACATCTTTTATATCTTAACAACAATTAAAGATTTAGATATAAATTAATTGCATTATTTCACTCGGTGAAATCAGCTTTACTAAGAAATGCAAAATATAGATAAACATTATTTTTTATTCAAATTCAAAATAATCACTTGACTAATTTTTCGATATCGACAAAAAAAAATATAATTCTATTTTGAAATATGTACTGTCAAAAACGATTAACATATATTCAACACCTCTATTACTATATGTAGATTTACATTTATTTATTTCTATATGTGTTGACTATATGTGACTCAATTCAACCCTTTAACACAATTTTGAAAGATTTACAAATAAATTAGTTGCATTATTTTTATTTCAAATGAAATTATAATTAGGAAAATTACAAATATATGTATAAGGCTATATCTTTTGGTCAAATACACAAATTAATCATTTGACCAATTTTTCGATACCGACAAAAAATTATAGTTGTATTCTAATTTTTACCAAAATCATTATAATGTATTCAATATCTCAATTATTACTAGTAGATTTCTATTTATTTATCGAATAAGTAAAATAGAAATGAAGTAATATTATTTTTGGTGGAGAAACCAAAAAGTGTATAAATACTAGTCACTGATAACAGATTTGAAGAAAACAGTGCATAGCTTTTCCTTAAATTAAACCCCAGACATGCAAGTTTATATATTTCTATGAGAAAACAATAAAATATTCACCAAAAAATCATGTCGACCGATGAGACTTTAACTGATCCGCAAGTTCCCGCTTATGGCTCTTCTTCAGACAACATGAGCGAAGGTGAATCCTCTCGTACGGTTTTGTACGATGATCTTGTCCGAAACCCTGAACTTTTTTGGGACAAGCTCCGTGCTTTTCTCGAAGGTCATGGGAAAATTCTCAAGTGAGTTTTGCTTTCTTTCTTTTCCTCCCTCTTTTTTTTTGTGTGTGTGTGTTTATTACTAAAGAATAATTTTTATTATCTGCATCTGACTGAAGGTATCCTACTGTGTGTGGGGAGAGTCTGGATCTGCATCAGCTTTTCGTCCAAGTCACAACTCGAGGTGGTCTTGAAAAGGTATCTCTATATATATGATCTTAGTTTCATATTTAGCATTTGTTTTTATACGTACGTAATACAAATCATCGTTTGTCTTTAAAATCGTTAGGTGATGAAGAATCGTAAGGCCAAAGAAGTGATTGGAACATTTAACTTCAAGAAACCAATAACCAACGCAGCATATGTTTTAAGGAGGAATTATCTGAGGATGCTACTTGAATTCGAGCATGTGTATTTCTTCAAACAACCACTTTCTTCATTCTGGGAGAGAGGTCTGATAATGATAATAATAATAATATTTAAACTAATCATTTATTTTTATTTTTTCTAACTCTGAGATTAACAATATAAACTATGTTCTCCGTTATTTGGTTTTTTTTTTCACAGAAGAAGCTGTGAAGCGCCTTGTGGAGAACGGTGTACATGACAAAGGTACTCAAGTTTACATGCAATTTTGTTAGTTAATTAATTAATTATATAGTCTTTGAACAAAAAAAAAAAATTAATTATATAGTCTTGAGATATTTGCATTGGGAAACTTTCAGTCCTGCATCGTGGTTCCAAGATTGAAGGGGTGATCGATGGGAGGTTTGATAAGGACTGCTATTTTGTGACCGTGAAGATGGGATCGCAGAAGCTCAGAGGAGTGCTTTACCACTCTCCTGGAAGGCGCAAGAAGAAAGCAAAACTGTCTCCAGTGGATTCTATGCGTCCTAAGTTCCACAGAAGCGGCTATAACTTCTTCTTCTCCGAGGAGTACCATAGGCTTAAGGCTGAGTACGCTGGCCAAGAACGTTCCCTCATCAAGGAGATCGGGAACAAGTGGAGGAACCTCTCTCCATCTGATCGAGAGGTAACGAAGTAAAACCCTCTCTTGAAAACATAAGGAAATGTGATATTATTTTAATGGGTTTTGTTTTCTTGAATGATTTATGAAAATAGGTTTATCAAGCACAAGGGGCTGAGGATATGGAGAGGTACAAGACACAAATGGCTGATTACAGATCCTTTGTTGATTCTTGTGCGGCGGGAAGTGTTGCTGCGACTGATGATGTTGTGGCTCAGGCTGAGGCTGAGGCGGATGGTGATGATGATGATGATGCGGCTGAAGCTGAGGCTGAGGCGGATGATGATGATGTTGTGGTTGAAGTTGAGGCTGAGGCTGAGACGGGTCTCTAGTCTGTCTTATCTGCTTGCAACTTTTTATTTAATAATTTGTATGAGTTGGCCATTGATTGTAATCTTTGCCAACTTTTACATGGGTTGTTGTTTTTCATTTGTTCTTGTGTTTCTCTATTTTGCAACTTTTGTGTTTTTTCTCTGTTTTTCTGTTTCCAATTGAAAACTTTTAATTTAAGCATAAGTTATTTTACTCTTAGTATTTTGTTTCTGCAATTTTCTCTTATAATTTTCTATTAACATCATTTTAATTTTATGAAGGCATTTAATATTTCCTGAATTAAAATGGGTGCGTACAATAATGAAGTGCATAACAAAAAATGAAAAGGAATATAATAAAGTTTATGAGACCATATCCAACTTATTCCTATTTTAGAGATTTTTATGATAGAATAAGAAGTTATATTTTCTTCCATTTATAGAAAAATATATAAATACATTGAAACAAAATATTATTTCTATTTTGTCTTTTTTAGAGAGATGAGTTTGAAATGCTTTAAACAATTAAACATATCAACTTTCTGACCATATATATAACAAGGGATGTTAAATAGGCTTAAATCATGCAAACTTAAATAGGTTTAGTATAAACAGGCCAACCCGTGATCCGTTTACTATTATATAAAATATATGGGTTTACATTGGTTTACCCGTTTAAGTCTGTTTTGTTAATGGGCATACCCATTACATAAATGGATATCTGTTTAGGTCCATTTATAATTTTGCAAAATATGTTTAAAATGAATTTAAGATAATTAAAAAAAATTGTATAATTTTTGTTTTTGAAACAAAATAGTTATATTATATATAGTTTGTATTTCTTTTAGAAAAATGTTTATGTTATAATTTTGTTTAAAACTTACTAGAATTTATTTATATTTTTTTATATTATGATCTCATTAATATTTAATAAAAGTAAAGTATTTTTCCAAATTTTTCTTTAATTAGAATTTTTATTTATTATAAAGTTTTGAAATCACATAAAAAACTATTAAAATTATATTAAGATATGACAAAAAGTTATTGACATAACATAAACAAAAATGTAAACGGACAATTTCAGATTTCTGGTAGTAGAAATGGTCGGGCGGACTCGTTAGCAAGAGAAACAAGAACTAGAGGTTATATTTTATCTCATATAGATCAGACACGAATAGACAGAGGTGTTTCTCGGACAATCTACTCGTCTACCACCACTTGATGTAGTGTAATTGGGTAGCTGACAAAAAAACGGACAATTTCAGATTAAACAAGGACCTAAACAAATATGGGGTATAAACAAGCATGAAATTACATGGTTTAGATGCACAGGGCCTAAACAGGCTTGAATAGCCCGTTTTAACATTCCTATATATAATTATGGAATTTCATCTATGTTTAAACAATTTTATTTTCTAAAATATGTAACATTACCGAAGGAAAGGAGTATAAAATGTTACAAAACATAAGAGATAAGGTAGCATGCGATATACAAACAGAAATTGAAAAAGAATCAGCCAAAGAAGCTAGGATCATAGCCATTGCTAGAAGTGGCCAAGACATAGTAAGCAACGATGTGTCCAATAGAACCCCAAGCTAGAACATCCACGATGTTGAACCCAACTGGATCGTTCGACTTCAAGAGGCTTACATACTCCTTTGCACGATCATCTCCGGCTTCAAAGTGGGTTTTCCCGTTCTGCTCCGGCACTTGTTTGGCCACATTCTCTCTCTGGAAGTTGAAGAAGACGAACCTGCCTAGGAAGAGGGACAGACCCGTGCTGAGGCTTATGACAACGGATGGGCTGAGCTCGGCTTTCACGAGGGTGGAGGAGGAAGATCTTCTTCCGGAGGTGGTGGATAGCTTAGGTAACGCTGAAGAGGAGGAGGAGCCACCGAGACGGAGAGGACGGAGGCCGTGGAATGAGATGGAGTTTGGGTTTTTCTGGGAGATTGCGGTGGAGAAGGTTGTTGTGGGAGTAAGCAAAGCAGATGCACTTGTCGCCATGTTTATGCTCTTTGGAAGGTCTCAGTGCAAGAGAGAACGAGTGGTTTTGGATTTATGATCTTAGCTTTGCTATTTGTGAGGATATCATCAATTCCTGGTTGATGATGTGGCATTCTCTCGTTGGTTCTTTTTGGATTATGAGATTTCAGACCAATACTTTATGTTACAAGTACAACCCCTCCTAGTTTATACTGTTGTCCATAAAGGCCCTTACGTTTTCTTTTATTACTACAATTTAATCCACATGGACACTGCTAAAGTCGACACAAAATCAGTATTCGCGTTGTACGTTTTTACTAAAATAGCCTATGTTTGCCTTTAATTTGATTTATTCCATTCCACATAAATACAGTACTGCGAAACAAACTATCAATATTTGCGTTAAATCCCTCATAGTTTAGACGGCTCTCCTTATAATACCCTGTTTTGTTAATACACACATTCTATAATCCATCGAAAACTAGTCACTAACAGTCTCTTGCTCTTCTGGCCAGGGTACAACGTTTATGCAAACAACAAACTCAACTTCAACACTTCTGTACAAGAACAAATACATGAACTGCAATTTATTATTATTCCAATCAATCCTCACCCATTTAACACTAATCACATAAACATCTGCAACATACATGAGATTTCTAAACCATACTTAATATATTAGTATAGTCAATCTAGCTTCTTGTTGCTTTCATGTTAAACAACTGAAGATAATGTATTCCATTATCATACCTTAAGAAAAGATTTACAAAATCTAATATATTGTTTTGTTTAGTGTAGTTTCTTCTCTACACTGATTACAACAAAAGGATCTGGAATCAATCAGCTTGATACTCAAATCTACATTATCAACCCTCCAAAGATTTTCTCTGTCCCTATCCTATTCCTCTTCTTTTTTACCTTAAAAGTGGAAGCAGATGGACCTATGAGAAAGAAACACAAAAAGTCTGTGCCCCCAAGTTAGATGAGGAATGAGAAAAAGCAACTCACAAGTTTGTTTCCTGCTCTCTCTCTCTCTCTCTCTCTCTCTGTATGTGCAGAAGTTTGGAGCTGTATTTGTGCAAAACTCAGCAGAAGATATTCTCTTATGGGCTTTTAACAGAACAATCTTCTTCTCTGCACAAAAGAACACAATCTGCAGGTGTTAGCTCATGTCATTGTTGTTCACCAGAGCTAGAGAGGCAAGGCAACAGATAATCAATGGGGGTACTTACGTGAAGTTGGGACTCTCGTATACTTTCCAGCATTTCAGTTATTTCCATCTGCTTCATCACTGTCGTGTGTAAAGCCTGCAACCACCACTGGAAATGGTCAAAACTCCATACTGCAATTATGCAGAGTTTTTTAAGAAACAAAACAAGGAAAAGCAACAGCAATTTATTACCCTCTTTGTTTTCTCGAGATCAAACTCAACCGATTTGATTCTGTCTAAAGAATCCATTAGCATTCTCTCCTTCTCTACGGGAATTTCAATTGGTTTGCTCCGGATTTCCTCATACTTTTTCTCAAGTTTCTGAATACGCTCCAAACACGGGCCAATCTGGTCTTTCATTGTGGTCTCCGTAGGGGTTGGGGTGAGAGTGCTCCTACTCTCATCTTCTGTTGGACTTGAGGGAGTGATGGTAAGCTTCTTTCTCGAAATCTCAAACGGGATATAACGGAAGACTGCTGCTAGTTTCAGCAACAATGATAGTATCCTTTTGGCTAGGTTTTCAGGTTTTATGCTGTCAATTGTTCCCTTTAAACCGAGATCGAGTTCGAGCATTTGATAATGGGATTGCCTTTCTTGGCCTCTTCCGTTAGTAGGTGTGTTAGGTATGGCAAACTTGTCATCGCAACTATAATAACCGTTAACATCTGATGTCCTTGCCTGAATAGATCATATTGTTCTGGTCAGTATTAAAAAGTTAGAGTGACTGTGACACAAATGTACCCACACAATAGAACTCACTTCCTCATAAGCTGAATTCCCATGAGCAGAGGCTGAGCACATTCTTCCAGTAGGAGCATCAGAACAAGATACAGATTCTGTTGCTGAACTCTCAGCTTTCATAGCCTGAAAAAAATCAAAATTAGTTTGCCATATTAACCGGAAAGAAAAGTTATAGAACAAATAGGGATATTGGCTTGACAACGCCATTTACCTTAGATGGATGTATACTTATGTAGGATGAAGAATTCTGCGGGCCACTCAGCTTCCTGGTAATTTGCCTAAAGAGTGATGATTCTCCATGGTAGATCAGCTAATAGAGGCACAGATCTAAAATGAGCTTCATGTTCCAGGCTATAAGCGCACTTCTATTTGAAAGTTACCGTCCTAAAAATCAGTAGCAACTAATAATAGGATCCATATTTACCTTCATTACTTCAGGATCATTCCAGGGTCCTTTATTAGAGCGAAGACACCCTCCGTCGCCAAAGCAAGAGCATGAACCTCCGAGGAAGTCTGGCAATTGACTACAAGCACAGAACATTGGACAACTATCTGGTAAGTAGTAGCTACAAATGATGTCAGAAATTTCTCAAAGTGTGGTATGAATGGACCAACTACCTTGAATCAATGACTTCGTGTAATTTAGATAAAGATTTGGGTTCTAGCACCTGCAGTAGCAGAAATAAGATGAAGTACACATGGCAAATAATTGACCAGAGAGAAAACTAGGCTGAGAGTGTACATGTATTTTTGCGATGGTTTTTGCATCAAGAAACTTCTGAGCAGCAGGCCAAAGCATCTTCTTGAACCCTGTTCCAGCATTTGCAATGTACATTCTGTGCAGCGTCTGCAAAACAATATGTAATTTGACACAATCCGGTATGTATGCAAAGAAGATATAAGATGTAAACAGAGAAACTCAAGTACCTCAGGGTAGTAGCTATTGTCTATCTTCGACATGGCGGCCACAATATTTGCACCTGCTGATGTAAAATTCTTCATGCCCTGTGATTAACATGACATTTCACAGTTTAGAATACGGAAGAACTAAAAGAGGTATACCACAAGGCAAAAGAAGCCTAAAACTTTAGGAATATCTTAATTAAGTACCAGTCCTTGCACATCCAGTATTGTAGTGGAGGAATAGATACGGCGCTTTACTGCGATGGAGCATGCAGGGAATTTCTCCAGGAGAGCTCTCTCAAACTCTTGCACATGGTATTTTAGATATCTATCAATGGTGGTGATACGCATAAGCTTAGAGGGATGAGCTTTTCCAAGTCTTTCAATGTAGACAGGTCTTCCTTCCTTATCAACACCATGATAGCCTTGAGGATAGTATTGCAGAACTTCTTCCAGCTCTTCGAAGTCAAAATCCTAGCATCCACATACACAGAAGCAAATAAAAACAAGAGCTTGAACTAACAAGCTGGTGTCCAACTTAACTCAATGAATCGTTACCTCTAGTATGGTATCTGTCCCATACTCTTTTCTCCATCTAAGCATTTCTTCCCACATCTGGAAGGTTTTCTCAATGTTAAGATCTCTGGCCTTCAAAAATCTACATATATAAAGTGATTAGTGAGTTAGGTGAACAACCCACTTATTGACAACAAGAGACCAGAGAGTGGTCAGTAAAGAAGGACAAACAAAGAAAGAAACCTAAGAAGAGTATGGTAGTCATCATGTCTTGGAGGTAACAAGTCTCTCTGGAGAAGGTTACGGCGAAACTGAAGCACAACACTCTCCTCTTTTGCATCACGAACATCTTCAATGGAGAGAGGAGGAATCCGATAGTCAATTTTCCTTTTGCCTCTTTTCTTCAAAGAGTGAGTGAACTTGGTTGAAGCATTAATAGCCTTCTTCTTCAAATTGCCAATCTTAGAGCGGCGTCTTTCATCATCTTCAGAGATATCAAAGTCAGATCGTCTCTCCCTGATTTCATCAAGAGATCCGTACTCTTCAAAAGACAAGTCAAAGTAAGTATCTTTGATTCATCCGTAGGGAATGGCCAGACAAGAATCTTTTAGAAGAAAGAAAACATTACCAGACATGTATCTTAAAGGTTGGTCTTGATGCAAAGCTGATGATTCAGAGGACATGCATGTGAGTTATAGGATCATCATCACTCATGAGGAAAACAAACAAAACAACCATGGAGAAACAAAAAGCAAAGGGTTTCTTACTCAGAGAAAGAGATGAGAAATGAAACAAAGAATCTATCAATTTTTATAAAAAGATAATGATCCTCCATTAAACGAACTTTTGTTAAAACAGGGACATAAAACAGTAAAAGAGGAGATTCCCCGTGAACGTAGTAAAAATTTCACAAGATAAATGCTCTTGAACATGAAACGAAAAGACAAAACCTTTGTAGGTCTTGTCGAAGATAGGTTACAGATCTGCTCTGCTCTGCTCTCTTATTCACTTAGTGGAGAGGATTGAAGTTTCTCTTATGTACAACACGTGTCTTCTTCTCCTTGAAAACAAAAAAAAAACGCATCAGTTGAGTAGAGCTTGCCATAAAATTAAGATGGGAAGAGTTCTCAACCACGACACTCAGTAATAATAAACAATTGAAAATCGAAACAATGCGGACTGAATACAATACGGATCTCTCAAAGAAAGGATTGCCTCCGATGATAGAAAAGGATTAGATGCAGAGAGAGGAAAAGATCGCTAGCGTCTTCTTCTTTATGCTTCTTCTTCTTTGAGTCTTAAGTTTCGCTAATTATATTCCCTTTTTTTTTATTTTGATAAATAGAAATGAATTTTGTATAGGTTTGGTAGTTTTCATGTTGGGGTCCCTAAACAGACCATAGGGAAGGTAAAAAGGATATGGTAGCTTCGTCAGTAACTTTTTCTTACCCCTCTTTTTCTTTCCCTCCCCTCCCCCATTAGGCTTCACCATTCAGATCTTTTGATCAAGCTCACTTCAAGTCTTGTTGTCGTCTTCGGATCTTTCAAGTCTTAGATATTTAAATTTAAGATAATTAGAATTTGTAGATTCGGATTATGTCGGATCCGGATCAGTTCAGATCATAGATAGTTTAACCCAATAGAGTAATTATAATATATCGAATTGGGTTCGGTTCGGTTTAGTTCCGGATCAATTTATATTCAGGTCATGTCTAGTGCGGCCCAAAAATACATAAACACACAAAAACTAACCAAAAATATTTAAAGACCAAAAAATCTAAAATTTTACTCAAAATCTAATCCACACATGAAAACTATCCGAACTTTTATCATCTTATACGAATCATATTTTTGAAAATTTAAGTTTTACTCAAAATCCAAAACCATAACTGAAAAATCTAAATCCGAAAATTAAAATATACACATAATACCAAAATATACTAACGCATCTATATATGCCTAATATATAGTAGAACTTTTGGATATTTTAGATACCCATTAGATTTCGGGTTCGGGTCGGATCAAATTCAAAACCCACGAATCCTCCACAACAAGACCCAATAAAATAAAAGCATTGGAGTCGGTGTCGGATTGGATCTTCAGATCGGGATAAAATGTCCAGCCCTATCTCCCATCACTTAAATATTATTTGTATATTTACTGAAATGTAAAGGTTATATTTTCAACATTACTTAAAAACGACATTTAATTAGATGTTTATTAACGTATCGTACGCTTTGTAAAGTTACCTTCAGATTTTCTAGAAGAACTAAAAACGTGTTTTCTCAAAAAGCAACCAAAGAAAAAAGTGTTTTGTTTTGATTACAACCAAAGGATGGTGGTCATTAATTGGAGTAAGTTGACTTTTCATACTACCACATACTGTATTCGGACACGTGCCACGACCTGTCTTCTGTGTTTAATGCATGCTTCCCCCATCATTTTAGTTTCAATACTAGGTTTCTTGATTTCTGAAGCATTAAATAAATAACATTCTAGCTAATTCATTATTGTGTTCTAAGAACATATTATCATGATACCAAATTTAGTGTCGAAAAATACACCAAATTTGATATTTTGATGTTATATTTCTATGTTATCTTCAACTATAACACCAAATATTACACTAAAAATAATAAAATATTAATTGATATTTGATATTTTAATATTTTTAATATTTTATTACTTATAATTGATAAAATTATTATTTTACTACATTTAGATATGTTTGTTAAATTTTTGTAATTTTATTTTTTTAAATTCATTTACATTTATATTTTTGGTCTAACAATATTATAATTTTTATGCATTTACTTTATATAAAATATTATATTAAAAATTATTAATTATGAAAAGCATATAACAAATACTATATTTATTTTAATAAAACTTGTATTAGTTACTTGTATTAGTTAATAATATGAGTTTAGTTATATTCTAAAAAAGGTTATTTTAATGTTTGTTGAATTTAATAGTAGTAGAATTTTTTAAAATTATTTAATATTAAATATAACTTTACAATAATGTTGTGTTATTAATTATTCATTACTAATCAAATATAATTTAAATATATATTATAATCTATATTTTGAAATAAAAATATATTACATCATAATTCTTAAAAATATATTACATTATATAAACTCTCAAAATAAAAACATTTTAATTATGTAAAAGTAATTTTATTTTTTTACAATATAAAGTAAATGCTAATAATCATTTAGTGATTTTTTACTTGAAAATAAAATAAATAATATTTTAATTATGTAAAAGTAATTTTAAACAATTACTACAATATATTTATGTTTATTTAAAAATTTAAATAAATTAACAATATATTTGAACTATGAATTGTATTAAAATATGTATATTAAATACTTGGTATAATAAATAGTGTTACATCAAATTGGATGTAATACTATTCACTCTACACCAAATTTGGTGAGATATTGTCATCTTTTGGTGTTCCATTAGAAATAAAATTACATTACACATTGGACTATTACACAATAGTACCTATTCAGCTATTACACAATAGCACCTATTCAGCTCCTAATACCAACTCCAATATTTTTTTTCGAAAGGAAAAAATTCACAAGAAAAAATAAAACATTATCCAATGATGCATTATTGTGAAGAGAAAAATAAGTTTATGAATAGTATTTCTTCAAATGTGAGGAAACATTATTTAAAAACTCATTTTGTATCAAACTTTTTAAATTTATAAATTAACCTTTCAACTTTCATATAGTTTTTTATATTTAAAAGTATTCAAAATTTATGTTTTAGGCTTTAAAAAATAATTCATAATACAATAATAAGTTTTATATAAATATATTTTATTATTTAAAAATTAAAGTATGTATATAATAAACTTAGTTAAAATTAAATTATGTTTGGGTAATATTCGAAATTTTTTAAATAACAAGCATTATTAGAATCAAGGCTAAGCATGAATAATAAAATATAATCCTTGTTTTCATAAAAAGTGCCACTTAAATACATTTCGTACATATTAAACAATTGATTGAAATATATTAATGTTTTCATCAATTACATATATTTAACCAATAGTGTTAAGATGATAAATAAGTTTTTTAAAAAAAATCAATGCATTTTAAAATTAATATTAAGCTGAAATAAATACAAATTACATTAAAATTCTAAAACGATACTTTTAAAGTAAAATAAAACAATGGTAAAGTAATATTTTTAAAGAAACTAAGGAAGTATATAAAATATGTTTTTAAAGAAAGATATGAGTGAAATCATTCGATTAAAACATAAAATCGCTCATTTCGATTTTAGCTCATGTTAAAGAAAAAAAATGTCAAACCATTGGACATGCCTTAATATGTGTTTTTCTTTCTCAGTATCGCATAATCATTTTTAAAACTGGTTATAGAATAGCAATTGAGGCTGGTGCAACTCTCTTATCACCAATCTTGAACTGTTTATTTTCTTTTTTGATGGTTCTTTTTAAAAATTATTTCACCATTCCTTTAAAGTATTTACTGTTGGTTACTAATAAAATGGGTCCAGCAGTTAATGAGAATGGTCCCATCACACATAACAGTACGTTACAAAAACAAACAGCTTACAACATAGTTCGAGGGAAAAACCATTTACATCATTATCAAATGATTTTTATTTATTTATATGATTTTTGTTTTTTACTTTTTACCCGAATAAAAACGACACAAGCCACTGTCGTTTCTTCTTCTGTCCAACCGCATCATCGAACCATCATTTGACAATAAATTTTCACTTTGCTCTACAATTTGGTACCGACATATAAATCCGGGTAAAAGGCATTTAATGATCGGATACTCCCACCAGCAAATAACGACACTACTAATTACATAATTATTGGTCAAAAGATTTTCATTTTTTCGTGAGAAATCGATGGTCCAAATTGAGATATAGTAATGTATTTTGATATTTGATACACACACATACATCAAATATGTTTTTTTTGAAAAATACATCAAATATGTTTACAAAATGCATGTACAGTATTCTTTTTGATGTGGTTAATCTTTAATATATAGAGACAGAGAGGTGTTGGTTATAAGTATGATTTAAAAGCCGATTTGAGTCATTTGACCATCTTATCAATACTATATAAATCCAAATCTGTACCAACTACAAAATCTAATGTTGAGCAAAAATAAAACATATAAAACTGTGTATGCACTCGGAGTTGTTGTATACAGATCATATAATATATAAAATCGCCCTTGTGAATACTTAGGCCTGATAGTAACGTTTGCATCAATCATATAGAACTCAAGAAAAAAAGTGTATAACTAAGCAACAAAGATGGCCAAACCAGCAAAACAAAACAGCTAAAAGTAAATATATATTTTTAACTTAAAAAATGGGATATAAAAAGAGGAAAAAAGATAAAAGAAAGATTTGGAAGTGATTGGAGAGAATCCAAGGATTGAGAGCAACTTGACATTGTGACAAAGAAGATGGCGAAATCTCCATTCTGCAGTGCAGTCCTGCTGAATAAAAGTCCTTTTGCAAATATTACAAATTATTCATAAAAAAACAAAGGAAATGTCACTTTCTTCACAGAATGACAGCAATAATAATAGTAGTAATAATAATAATATCTAATACCATTCCAAAGCCCCAAATATTCTCCAGTTATTGGTCGTTTTCGTTACCTTTGTACTTACATTTCTTACAAATACTACACATTTTACAAACCAAAAGTTTGGTTTAAGTTTATAAAAACAAAAATTAATACGCTTATCAGTACATCTTATTTTCTGTGTATGTGATTTTATAAACAACTAACTGGTCAGGGTACATAAAACACACATGTTTTATTTTGTTATGCATGAAAACCTATTGATTAATCAAACATATTAGAAATTCAATTATATATCAATATAGTAAGCTAATCAATGAAGATTTTTACTATATTATATATAACTTGTTTAAGCCTTAAGTTAACGGATACATATACAATTGCAAATACAATACGTTTTAACCATATAGTACTATGTAGTTTGTCAGAAATAAATTAAAAATAAGAAGAATTTGTATTCTCAAAGACTTGTGAGATTTGCTTTTCGTGGTTCACAATCAATCCTTTTTTTCTTTTTATATCTTTTCTCGAATTCCAAACCTTTCATTGCATTGAGGTCGGCCTGTCTTCTTTGTTATAAAGAAAAAAAATTGCAAACTCTCTCTCCAAAGTAAATTTATGTATCAATAATTTCGATAATGATTTTTAGTCATAACTCAAACTATCACTTTTATATACATATTTGCATGAGATTGTTCATTTAGTAAGCCTTGTTTTTAGAAAAGTTAATATCGATATCTTATTAGAATAATCAAACACTATCTATGTTTGGGGGATTTGGGAAATTATATAGAGTTTGGGAAAAGTTAATTTAGGACTTGGAATTTAAAGTTGAAGGATTGAGAATGGTTTTGGAATATGAAATTTATGATTCTAATTAGTTTAAGAATTTTTACCATTTAAAAGAAAAGATATTTGTGAAAATATTTTTAATGAATGTAAATGTAAATAATAGTATCAATAATATGGTAAATATGAAAAATTCTTTTGAGATTTTGGACATAGGTTTGAGAACAAGCCTGACAAAGTCTCTTTAACCCATGGAGTCAACTCTTTGACTTTCTTTTCCTTTACACCTTTGAAAGTTTTGAACTTCCCGTGAATTGTTGTGCAACACAGTCGATAAATAAAAGTTTAAACGTCACGTGTGTGCTTAATCACGATTAGGAATGTAATGTAGCACGCGCGTATTGACGGAGGACATGGATTAGCAAAGTCAAAGCTGTATCGAAACAAATACTAATAAATTCAGTTCCGTACAGTAGAGTTAAGAGGTCGGAATGTACATGTCGTGGAATACTGTCGAGTAACTATTTCTTCAGACGAGAGATGGGCCCTATTGATTTGATGGATGATGGGCCCAGACAACGGAGACCCCCACAGTGTGAAACAAAGAATGTAAATTGACTGTTTTAACTTTTGGTTACGTTAACTAATATATGTACTGTACTATAGGTGTTCTCCCTTTTTTTTTACTATAGTTAGAACTAAAGAAGATATAATAATAATAATATTATCAAAGGACCAGTCTCAAAAACGACGTGTGGTTTAAATTCTTTCTGCCTATGGGTCTTATTTCCATGGGCCCGGGTCAGTATATTTTTTTGGAGGCATGGAGAAAGATTGACATGCTATACAGCTCATGCCTCGTCTTGCAATTGACGACATGCCCTTCGTCGCAAAACCATGTGCATTTCTTTTTGTTTTTCATCTCAGTTTTTCTTTTTCAGTTTACACAGAACCAAAACTAGTTTTTTTGTATTATTATTATTATGCTTTTGACGTTTCTGTGTCACTTTGCTACTATATTTGATCTCACGAAATGGTACATATATTACTATATTAATGTAAGTTTAACAACTTAAGTATTAAGGTTTCACTAGATCTTGACATCTACATCCGCACGAGTTTTTTATATATAAATGTATAATAATATTTATATTAAAATAATATGATTAAGCTGTAAATGTTCTGGTGATGTTCTCTATTTCTATAATATATGTTACTTTAAGCTATTGGTTAAAAAAATTCTAACTTTTAATGTTATGATAATCATGTTGAGAAGTGCAAGGGAGAAATTCTGCTAATTTTATATATTACATTATGTTTGAAAATATAATAATAAACTGATAACTCCGTTAAAAAAAATAAAGCAGTAAATTTACATGTCAAACGAAACATATGTTAGTGAATAAATTTTTTAAAGCATATATTATTATATTTAAGTTTTGTTGTTTGAAAACTTTGTATTGAATAAATATTAAAATTAATCTTGTAATATTTTAAGTTTAGGTTTTGTACTTAAGTTTTGCGTAATATATCCTCCTCTGTATTTAAGTTTATTTAAGTAAAAATTTACTATGAGGATATTATTAGTGAATAAAAATATGCATTCAATAAGTTTCTAAAAATGATCTAAATTAAAAATCACGAATAAAAAAAATTATAAATAGATGAAATATTTTATTTTATATTTGTGTTAAAAATGAATGATTTTTATATCATCATCTATTTAAAATCTTTATAAAATAAATTTTCATGATGATAATTAAAATATAACTAAAAATATTTTATAGATTTTTTTTAAAAATAATTTTAAGTAAATTAATTTAATTTCTAATGATATTTTATAAATGTTATCGATGTGGCCATAGAGGTCAAATAGAGAGGAATTGCAAGAACAGTCCCAAGAAGCTCAAATACACACCTTTCACCCTTAAAACAATGTTTTGTTTTGTGTTTTTGCCATTTTATCGTTCTTTTCTTTATTCAGGGGAGAGCAAAGTTACTCGAGATCACCAGTTAGGTTTAGATCACCAAAACATAGTAGAAGAAACCGCAGCAGAAGCAGAAGCTCAAGCTACATGTTAATATTCCATCAAATTAACATGAATATTAGTTCTCAGTTAACACAACACTTTATTCACTTTTGCTTCTTCTTTCTCATTCTTGTTCTTAGTCGCTCAAGATCCCGAGATTAGAACTGAATATGAGCGGACTCCTGAAGCAGCGGTTCTTAACTCACCTCCACTCAAAGATAGAAACCATAGCCTTAGACCATGATTATGGGAGTATCTTAAGTGGATTCTTAGTGGGAAGGGACTCACAAAACTTAAGATACACCCCTTAAAAACTCTTAGTTAAAAGTTGTATCTTGTACTGTTCATGGGCCCCACTGACACATGGCGGCCCGTGATTGGTTCTTTTCTAATTTAAAAAAAAAAAAAAAAAAAAACAGAAAAAAAAAAAAAAAAAAACTAAAGACCACCGGTAAAGTCCCACCAATAAAACAACCCAATGTGTGAGAACAACGGTCAAACCCTGAAAGATCAAGAAAACGACAATGGAAACATGGACAAGACCACCAGTCCTAGAGACGATACCAGTCCCTAAGACAATTCATAAAGAGTCAGAAAACTCTTCAAACGGTTTGATGTTCTTGCGTTTTTATAAGACTTTTAATGGTTTCCTTATAGACATGTATGGATTATTGTTGTTTTGTGTTTGGAGATTCACATTCTATGACTTCCTTTTTTCCCCTTAAAAAATTATATTTTTGAAAGCTTCTCGTTGCTACTTTTTTTCCATAACAAAATGAAACATATTGTGACAGCTGACCGAAAAAGTAACAAAATTTACCTTTTCACAAAGGTAATTTAACCCGAAACACGTTTTTCCGCCCGAACCCAAAACGTTTTTTTCTACCAAAACCCAAAAAATGTGTGTTCCACCAAAACTCGAAACCCGTGTTTTTCCGTTAAAACCTAAAAACATGATTTTTTGCCAAAACCCAAAAACATGATTTTCACCAAAACCCTAAAACATAATTTCCGGCAAAACCTAAAAAATGTTATTCCACCAAAACTGAAATCGTGTCTTTTTCTTCAAAACTAGAAAATCGAGTTTTTCACTAAAATTGTAAAACGCATTTTCCGAACAATTTACCAAAACTAGAAAACACGTTTCTTGTCAAAATTTGAAAATTGTGTTTTCCTACGAAAGCCGCAAATTGTATGTTCGTCAAAATAAAAATAAAATCAAAATCCGTAAAATTGTGCCACAAAAAATACAAAATAATTTATTTGAATATTATAATAAGTTCATTATTAAGAATAAAAACTAGGGAAAATCTCTCAAATAAACCTTAAGAAAAAAAATGACCAAAATAGATTTTTGTATTTTGAAAATTTTAATATTTTTAAAATTTTATTTAATTATAGACTTCACCTCCAAAACCCAGCCCCATAAATCTAAACCCTAAGTTTAGATTAATTAACCTAAAGAGTATATATATATTTACACTCTTTAATAAAGCATATTTTAATCATTTTTTCTTTGAGTGTTATTTTGGTGACAAAAATTTTTTAGGTATATTTTAGTTTTTATCTCTAAAAACAACTATGCTATTTTAGTCATTTTAACTATTAGTATTCAAATGCTATTATGAAATCAAAAAACGAACAACTTAATACTAGATGTTGCATCTGAATACAAATACCAACTATAAAAACGAACAACATATTGATGGAATATCTAGATATTGTATTCAGATGCTACATCTAAGATGATGCGTCAAATACAAAAAGGAACATGGCGTAAATGAATAGAAAAATCTGAATATAGATAAAACAAATGATCTCAGCTTAAATAGAGCAACAAGAAAAACATAGGAACAAGTAAATACTATGCAACAACATGTCAACATTCAAATAATGAGGATCAAATTAACATCTTGTTAATCATCAAAGCGTTATTACAAAGCTTCATAAAAACTTGGTTCCTCAGTGAAAGCTCTGCATCGTTCCCGGCACGTGACACCAAATCGCTTTCACAAGACTCGATGGCGCTGATAGCCGCACGCAGCCAGACATCCACATCCGCGTGCGCGTTAGCGAGCATGGCCGAGACCGAGTCCTCAAGCTGCTCCACCGCATCTTGGTAGTTCTTTTGACAGTCCTCAAGCGTGGCCTCTGTTGCCGGTTCAAGATCCTCGAGGCTGAGCTTTTCCTTGAGGTAGGCTGAAGTGGAGGAGGCGTTGGCAGACGCGACGGTGATAGCTATGATCTCGATCTCGTTGGTGGTGGTTGCAAAGTCGCCAGACTCGGGACTATCTTGTATGCTGGCGAGACATAGCTTTGGATCGTCTGAGTGTTTGCACAGATTTGAAATGAGACTAGAATCAGCATTTCCTGCGATGGATGAGAGAAGGATGATGCAAAGGAAGAGAAGGACAGTGAATTGCTTCATCTTTAGTTTATTGGGTTTGGAATGAGGATTATAAGAATGATCAAGAGAGATTTATATTTGAAAAAAAAAGGTTAATGAAACCTCCAAAACAAAATAATCGAAGTTAAATCTATTTTTAGTATATTTGTTTGTAATGAAATGGAAAACTGAAAAAAATAGGCGGGAATATATGAAACTGATAAACAGAAAACAAAATAACAACTTGAGTTAAAACGTTTGACGTGACCTAACTTGGCTTGCAAGTCATTCTCGAAAGAAGCCATAGCGATGAAAGACTACTTACCCTCGTCATACGCCGGGAAAAAAACCACCGGAGAGAATATTCCGATATACAGTATTGACAGATTCTCTTGCAGAAGCTGTGATGGATCCTTATGCAAGATGCAAGAGTCACTACACCTTTATCCAATAAATGCTAAAATAGATACCACTACATGGCTACATTATCATCTCTATACTGAGATGGTCGCAGTTTTGAGCTTGTCTTAACTCCAAGCTTCAGTCACCTTTGTTTGTTTTCATTCAAGTTATTCTCTCAACATCATTCACCTGGAAACCAAATATGATTTAGCAGTGGTGTGGATGGTAAATGTTGAGGTTTCTCTGCCTAATGAAGCTTCCTTCTTGTGATTCTTCTGTGTACAAATGGTGAGAGCTGGTACTTGTTGACATTTCTCTTCGTCCTTCATGAGAAGATCGTACGAAGAATGGTTCTTGACAAAGCAGAGGGCGTCTTTCTGGTGATTCTCCAGTGTACCGATCAGGATAGCTCTGAGTTTCCCTGTTATAAATATCAAGTGGAACTCCACTGAAGCGGCGTGAGCATTCAAGGAGCCCTTCTTCACGATGATGACTGAAGTCATGAAACTGTAAGCTGCTTCTTTCAGTGTATCTTAGCGTATCCACCTGTCTTAAGAAGTCTTGATACCAGTGATGATGGTTTCTTCCAAGAGCAAAGGACGCTGGTCTTGGAGTTGCTCGAATAGAACTAGCATCTTCAAACTGTGAACATCTAAGTTCTCGGTAATCCAATGAAGATGTTCTTTGTCTTGATTGAACCAAAGGATCTTGCATTCGTCTAAGGTTATGGTCCTGGTGATCAAAGGAAAATACTGGTCTTTGGCTAACACCTTGAAATCGTGTTTGTGTCTGGAGGGGATACATGAGAAGATCAACCAGATGCTTTGCTTCTGAAATAGCTTGGTGACATTTTGATTCTCGTTCCTTCATTTCTCTCCATCTAACCTTCTCAGCATAAATCTCTTTAGCCATGCGAGAGACTCTGAACTTGAAAGTAGTGCACTCTCCCAAAAGGAAAGGCATGTCACATCTAGACCCATCTCCTCTCTTGTTCTCATAGCCAGGGTACTCGCTCTTGTCGAACGCCACACATTGTTTCAACACAAGGGAACATCTGCTAGCGAGCTCCTCGAGTTTCCAGTGACAAAAAGGTGCTTTGTTCTTGTGAGAGACGTGGATTTCTCCATCAGCTCTTACCAAATGGCTTGCACCATGGAGAAATCCAAACACCAGTTGTCTATGCTTCCTAGCACACACAATGAACATGTGATAAAAGTAACAGCAAGTCTACAGATTCAAAGGCACCAGCACTTACTGAATAAGTCTTGAATCAGACTCTTTGCCATGGAAGCCGGCGTGAGGGAAGTTGAAGATGATACGGTCAAATCTAGTGGAGTTAAGATGAGGATGTAGTTGGAGTTTGGTTGCATCAACTCCATGTAAGAGGGAAGCTCCAAGTCTCTTTAAAGTGTCAAGGTTTGATCTTGCTTTCTTGTACTTTCTAACCAAATCATCTGATTCAAATTACCATAAGAGACATCAAACAGTAGAGACCGAATCCAACTTAAAGGTACAACCTTTGAGCAGTCATTGCAACATAAAAAAGCAAAACTTTCCATCCATATATAGTAGTTAGTAGTTTACCCTATAAATGGATTTGAAACATGAAAGAGTTTTAGTTAGAACCCTAAACTCTTGTTAGACTTCAAGGGAGAAAACGAGAACAAAACCCTTGAAAATTCTCAAAGAAATGTAAAGGAAAGGAAGTGTTAGTTGTTACCGTATGAATCGAGAGAGGAAGCATAGATATTGGAAGCAGAGCGGAAACGAGTGGCTAAGCTGCAGGAGAAAGAGAAGTCTCCTTCGCCGACGAGAAGAATCTGATGGTTGGATGAATAGTGTGTGACCCATACTTCATCATCTCTGAAAAGCTTCGAGGAAAGCTCCCTTGTGGTCGCCATTGGAGTGTGATGACTGTGGAAAGTGTGTGTGTTTTTTCTCTTCTAGTTTCGAACTATTATACTAGAACGTTACAGTTAGGCTATGTCAGTGACGATTTAGTTTCCTATGAAACGACGATTCGGTTTACATGACAAAAAGGGGATGATCAGTAAATTTGACAATCAATAAAGTGTTGATGTATCTTTGTTGCCCAAAAAGGAACATTTGAGGCCCATGAACAGAAGTTTGAGTTAAATGGGTCGTCAATGATGAGTTGAGTGGGCCTTTGAAGAAGAGGATGAAAGTGGGAAAGAAACTATTCTTTTGAATATTCTCATTTTAAACCCATAAGAGAGTACTCATACTAATGGGCCAGAACCAATGAAGTCTTATCTCTTAGAATCTTGGAGTTCTTGTTTGATCCAGCCAAGAATCATGCTCCGGGCTAAGAATTGAGTTTGATTTATCTTTGAGCAACACCCATGCTGGAAATGCGGAAGAGAAGGAGGAACGTTGTTGATATGTAGCAGAAGCGAGTGTGCTGCAAATGTTCACAAAGAATGCTTAAATTGTGTCAGCTTCACTTTGACGAACACGACAACTCCCACTGCCCTCTGTGTGCAAAGACAAGACTTGTCAAGTTTTTACGCAAGCAAGAGATTGACATGATGGAAGGTCTTGTTACACTAACAAATGTGTTTACATGATTTTGTAATCTTTTTGAGTTAATTATACATTTTTTTTGGTAATTAGATGATTTACAGCAACTACATAATTTTTTACCAAAAGAGTGAAGAAAATACGAGACGTCAGCGTATAAAGTAACCGACAATGGTGGGGGAACATAACTAAGGCCATCTTTAACCCGGGTCTCTTAAGATGGGGTTCTTAATTTTTTTGTCCTCTTTTTAATTTTTTTTTTTTTTTTTACATTTTTCCGGATAAGAGACGTCTCTTATGTCTCTTATTTAAGAGACGGTTCTTAAGTTTTCTTAGTTATAATTAAGATACGGTCTCTTAAAAAATAAGAACCCCTTGTTAAGAGACCTGCATTAATCATGCCCTAATACAAAGGACAAGACCGTCTTTTAAACTGTGTGTATTTTTCAAGGGAAAGTCTCCAATTTCAATTTTGCACTTTCTCTCTCCTCCCGCTTCCGCTTCTCTCCTCTCCCCCAAAACACAATGAACAGCTTCGCTGATGGCGGCTCCTCTAGGGTTTCGATTCCTCGTCATCTCCGAGAAACCCTTCAAAGTATCAGAGAGATTACCGGCAAGCAGCACTCCGACGAGGATATCTTCGCCGTCTATACCGAATCTTTTAATGATCCTTACGAGACCGCTCACAAGCTCCGCTTTCTAGGTAACTCCTACCACTTAGGCTTTACCTTTTTTCTTTTCTTTCTTTCAATGAACCGCGTCTCTGTAATTTGTTTGTTTTCATTAGGGTTTGGTTAAATTATATTTTGAGTGATGGATGCTCAAATGGCTTTGCAAGTGTTTATAAGTTTTACTTTGGTGCCTGAAGCTGTTCGAATTTGGAACCTTTTGTCTCCTGGTTCAGTTTTTGTTGTGTCTAAAATCGCTTTGCTTCTCATAGTTGATCTCGTCACATTTAGCTAGAAGGTGTGCTTGGAATCATCAGCATAGATTCTTTATTTAGTTCTGGAATGAGTTCGTACCTTTCAAGGATTCTTAGTTGGCGTTTCGGTTATTGTGTATAGATGGCAAGACAATGCAGCAAAACTGTCTTCTCGTTTTACTCATGAAAGTTGCATGTACTTGTACTGTGGTTAGTTCTAGTGAATCTCATCATACATTGTAATTCTGCAGATACGTTTCATGAGGTGAAAAGCAAAAGGGACAAGAAGAAGGAGGCAAGTCTTCTTTTTGTTATGAATCCCTTATTTGCTGTTTTGTTTCTTTGGTCTTTTCCAATCCAGTTAATGTTTTTTTTTCCTTAGATTTAACAGTATGTTATGGATTCACTTATAATCACGTCTTCTTAGTAGCTTTCATTATCTAATTTGATTTCTCTCTGCAGAATTTAGTGCCAGTTAACCAACCAAGTGCTAGAACTGGTCGGAGGAACTTTCCTTCTAGGAACACTTATCAAGGTAGTTTGATTTTTTTTTTCTTTTTTGATGCCTTTGAAGGACAATTGTACTTCTCTTCCCTGTTTTAAGCTCTTTGTTGACATTCTGATGCAGGCAATGGAAGAAGTGCATCCTTTAAAAGGGAGAGTGGAACTAATCATGTAACAGGGGGTTCTAGAACTTCTCTTCCTAATATTAACAACAGAGCAAGAAACCCCACAGTACCTCGTGCGATAAAGTATTTTTACATTTCATCTTCTCTGTCTGTTGTATCCGTATGTTATTAGAGATTAAAAGTTACCTTTTGCAGGGTTTCTGGTCCTACCAGTCTTCCAAGTGGGGCAAGCAATCATAAAGTCGAAGATGGTTTCTCTGCGACTGTGAACGAGGGAGTTGCAGAGAAAAATCTTCTTTCCAAGCCTACTTCTTTCTCCGATGATGCTGTTGAGCCAGAGACGTCTGAAGCAAGTTCAGAACAAGTTGCTGCACCTGTATCAGTGTCTGTTGTACAGAACCATTTACAAGATGCAATTCCAGCTCAGGTCTCACAGCCTGTTGTGAATAAACAGCCAGCAGAGTTGCAGTCATCTACATTCGATCGACAGGATACATCCTTGATTTCTGCTTCTCATGGCAGTAGCCATTCTGATCAAGGTATGTTGGTCTTGTAATTGTGAACTTTGGTTTATGTTCATTCTCTGGTCACGTAGTTAAAGCAGAAAATATTGTCTGTTATTGATTCGGTCTCAAATTTCTTTTTTTGTAACAGTCACCAGAAACGAGACTGCGTCCAAGAAAGGCAAAGCTCCCTCGCTTCTCAAGTCAGATGTTGGCGAGCGGTCACACGTAACGTTTCCATTGCACCTTCAGGTTGCAGAGGAACTGCAAAATGGTCTGACGTTTGGCAGTTTTGATTCTAATTTTGTGAAAGAGACATCTTCTAACTATGGTGCTAGTGGCGGTGATGACTCAGATTTTAAGTCCTCTTACGGGACAGGGGATGATGAGAGAGAATCTTCTCCCACTACCAATGGCTTTCATGCGGTTGCTTCTGCTAGGTTAGTGACTTAGTTATTTGACTCTACATATTCCTGCTCTGGTTATTTATCTACTGCAATCTCTGTTCGGACATGCTGTTCCCAGTCTGAGTTGAATGTGACAATTCTTTTATGGTATTCAAACGATTTCAGTTTTGTATATGGGAAGGTATTTCCTTAGATAGGCTGTGTATTTTCTCCTTCTTGTTGGCTTGTCCTTTTAACTTTCAAATTTCATGTTTGTATCTCATTACCATAACTTCTTTGTGCAGAGGAGCATCATCCTATTTTGAAGATAAGGATCATGGGATTTCAAATTCAGCACCTGGAGCTGAGCTAGTGCAGCATTCAGGTCACATTGTCCCACTTGGAGAAGATGAACTAAGAGAGGAAACTTTACCGAAGACACAACCTCATCAAATTGCTCATGGTCAAGAAGCCCCATTCAGCGTGTTTGGTCTTGTTCCCTCGTTTTCAGCATTAGGCCAACCAGTAAACACACAAGGAGCTGAGACTCAGGCATGCGTTATATTTTATTAACATAGATGCAAACAAAACAAAAATCTAGTTTCTGATACCTGTTTTCTCAAATGGCAGCCTGGAAGTTCTAATGCCCCAGCTATACCATTAGTATCATATCCGCCAGGTCAGGGCTCCATAGCAGCAGTCTCTCAGCAGGCAACTCATCTTTTCGGGCAACAATACCCTCCCAGTTTCTTCCCTTACGGTCCCTATTACTCACCGTTTTATATGCCACCATACATTCACCCGTTCTTGGGCCCAAATGGAATTCCTCAGCAGTCTTATTTTCCATCAGGGGCTGCTATAGCAGCACCTACCCCTATAGCACCAGTAGGCGACAGTGAGAACCCTCCTACAACAAACCCATCCCCTCAGGCTTCTTCCACAGTTGCTACTCACATCCCATCTGCAACCTCCTTAAACTCTATCCATAGTGAAGAAAGGACTACAGCAATGGTCAATTTTAGTTTTCTTACACTGATATAGTTGTTGAGTATATATAACTAACATTGGTAATCATGATATCCTTGTTTCAGACTGGAAATGCAGCTGCGTGGATTGGGCAGGGACTTGGCAACCTGCAGATGAGTCAAATGTACAACCTAGCCCTGCAGGGTCAGCCACTTGGTTTCCCAGTCGTGCAGGCTGGTCACAGGGGGCTCATGGGAATACACCAACCATCACAGCCCATGCCCGCTCCTTCAACTACATATCAGACCTTAACGCCACTGCCACCACCACCACTACCACTCACCACAACGGCTATGTCTGAACCCATAAGACACCCAAACATTGCCCATCAGCAACCTCAAGCTGGCTTAACGAATAGGGTCAACAACAAGTATTAGGCCAAGGGAAGCAGCTATGAAGGAAGATACACATCAAACGTGTAAAAGTCTGGATTTTTGGGTGTAAATAGGAAACATCATCCCCAGTGGAATTCAGGTTTGACAATTAGAAGAGGGAAGAAGATGTGCTTTCAAAGTAGCAAACCTTTTTGCCTTATTTTTTTTGTTGTGACAATACATAAAAAGAACATCTGGGAAGATATGGAATAGCTTTGTGAAACTGATGATGCCTCTTTTGTTTGTATTCTCGTACAAGCATATAACAGATATTAATTAGCTGAATCAGCTCTTGGTAGTTCTTTAGTTTTCAGAAATGATCACTCTATGAAACAAACATTGCCTCAAAACATGGAAGCACACAGACAGAGGGCTATTTGATAAAACCTCAAATACTCTACAAAGTGTATGCTTCTCAGAGTGAAGTATAAACCACATTAACATAGTTGTTTCTCAAGACTTTCGTTCTCTTTCCTGATGGCATGGAGATCAGCTTCTAATTTCTCAAGACTCATGCCCCGACTTGTGATGGAACCCAGCTTCTTCTCATAGTCAACTGCTTCTCTTCTTAACCGATCAGTCACGAGGATCTTTTCAGAGATTTGCTCAAAAATACCGTGGATACTAGTCACTAGCTTGTAGACCTGTCGCATGGCTGGTTCCTTTTTCAGTTCCCTGCCCGAAAAAGATAAAACCATCCTCATCACCATAATATAGACATAAGACATGGCACCTCTTGTTTTTGGGTATACATGTGACGCTTTTGACCAGACAATGTAAACATGCCAGATGAAAAGCTCGTACCTTGTAACCATCTCATCCACGACAGCATATGATCGGTGCAAACGTTCTCGGATGGAGTTACTTTCTAACTGTAACTCCCTAGTCTCCCCTGAAATCCTCTGAATATCACTGTCCAGTTTACGGCTATTTTTAGTTATTTCTTTAATCCCATGGATATAAGACTTCCGTGGCGCTGCTTTTGTCTGCCTCTCAAGTTCATCGTATAGGTTACTTCTTTCCTCTTCCCTGTCGGGAAAAAGTCAACTCATTAATATGATAACGAGAGTGATCGAGGTGACATGCAAAATCACAAGTTCTCTGCTTACCTCCTTTGAATTTCTGATGAGAGAGACTGTAAATCAAGTTCAGTCTTTTTCAACTTATGGTGCTTCTCTTTAGCCTCCACATGAAGTTGGTCCAAAAGAAGTAGCCTTTTAGCTTCCAAAGCCAGCCTTACATCGTCCCTGAAAGAAGACATACATAATCACTGCTATAAGCAATGCTCCCATCGATGTCTAGGTTATCATTCATATGGTTGTCCATGAAACTGAATGCATGGATGCTTTCAACTTTAAAATAATAGAATATTGTCCATACCATTGCTTTTTGAGATCCATGATATTGCACCTTTTGAGCACTAGTTGTTCATTAAGCTGTTTGAGATATAAGCCACCAGGCTGTTTCTCATCCAATAACCTCTCCGCAGCCACATTCAACAACTCCAACTCACTGTTAAGACTGGCCAGCTCTGAAGATCCAGATTCTAGTTCCTCCAAGAGTAAATTATGTTGATTCTGTAACTCAACAGTCTCATTATTTGTCTACAAAGCATAAATATGATAAAAGGTTAACCCTTCAAAATTCAGTAAACTGGTTTGACATAACAATGCACAACCACATGCCAATGTACACAAAGAATAAGAAGATAGGGTCACAATAAACAGTACCTCAGAGGGGTCTATAGAAGAAGGTTCGTCATATCCAGATGAATGTCTCAGTGAAAGATCAGACGGTTCATCAATAACAGGGTCATCTGTCTTTGCAACGGTAGAACCAATGGCTGAAACATTATCCGCATGAGAGTCCGGTGAATGAGAGATTTCAGGAGTCATGGTAAGATCTTTCAGGACAGCTTCAACCTTCTGTATATGCATATCAAAAGTCTCATCATTATCAACTGAAACATCTCTGAAATGCTCCACCTGTGGCCTGCTAGCTATAGCCGGAGACGCTTTGTTTCCTTGTTTTATCTCGGAAAGTCTCTCAACCAAGAATCTAACCAACTTAAAGGAGTCATCTTCAGAGGGATGCAGAAACTGCCGCAAGCAACACACAGAACAATCTGTTTCAGAATATGATTTCACACACAAATAAGAAAAGCAACACAGCAAGAAATGAAAGTAAGTAAGCTTCCAAAGGACTAAGCTTTCATCAAAGACGATGAATCTTATGATCCCACAGTAAAAAAGCACGTTCCTTTAGGGATATTACAACCTTAAAGATGTTTCCTTTAATGCGAGGATACCTTATAATAACTAATGTCGCCGATGTAGCCAAGGTTCTTGACGGAGAGAGCGATATCGGGAAGAGAATCATCAGGTACCTCAGTGCACAAGGACGGCGACGATGGGTCAATGAGATGAAGCAACTGAGCACAGATCGAGATCAGAGCCTCCGATGTAAACTGAGACACAGAAGAGAAATCGCCGGGGATTGAAACCCCAGATTCCATCAACGTCGACATCAGTACATCTCCAGATTCCTCCATCGTTCCTCCTCCTTAACGTTGTTTTGTTTCCAACAACAGAAGAAGAAGAAAAGACACTGTTTTGTTTTGTCAACCATCCTCTGTACGACGCCGTTTTACTCACGAAAATACATACATACTAGTGAAGTTGTGATAAATAACCAAAAATCCCTTTGCTTCTTCTTCTTCACACTGTTGACAATAATACTATTGATATCCATTACAAGCCAAGTAAGGACAATACATATATGTATATACTTCTTACAAAAGCTCCATATAATTAAGATTTAATGTCTTAGATTAGCTAGGCTTTGTTTCAGTTCAGGGTGCATGAAAGTTCCTAGGAGCTTCAGTGTTGCGCATATTGAGATATTTTATCAATATGATTTTGCTTCTTTGGTGCTTAATTAATTATGTTGCTATTACGTTCATGGTACTTAACTATAGTGTTTTTTAAGCAGCTTGAGATCGCCTAATTACTACATACTCAACTTGTTCATTGATTTATTGTATATATATTCCCTCCGTTTCAAAGTAAATGATGTTAAATGAAGTTTTTGATATTTCAAAATAGAAAATGTTTTCATATTTCAATGTAACTTTAAATTTTACAAAAACCATATAACCAATAATATATTTGTAATTAGCTAAATAATTTTTAATCATAATTTTTAAATTAAAAATCAAGTTTCCTAATAGATGTGCACTATCCTAAAAACTATAAGTATTTTGAAACGTATTGAGTATTATAGATAGAGAAATACAAAAAAATAACCAAAATAAACTTTATTAAAGAGTGTAAATGTATATTTATATCCCCTTAAATTAACTAATATAGACCTAAAATTTAAAGTTACGGAGGTGAAGATTAAATTTTTTTTTAAAAAAAATATTGAAAATAAAAAGTTTATTTGGATTATTTTTTTTCTTTAAAAACTATTTTTATAACAAAAAAAAATCAAAATAGTTATTTGAAATATTTGCCTATATAGATATGCAGTTTATATCAAAGTTTATGCAATGGTTGAAGTACTTATCATTCATGCACTAGGGGTATAGCTAAAACTGGTTCTCAAAGCTGATCAGTGTTCAGAAGAGCAGCACGGTAACAGAATCAATATCTGTCCAATGTAATAAAAATAAATCATTGCAATCAAGTTTTTTCTTTCAGCTATAAGCCTATAACAAATTAAAATATAATTGTAGTGAATTCGTGTACAACAATTAAGAAAAGCCTGTCAAGCATAATTGCATGTGTTTATATAACATGTTGACTAATATAGCCATTTGAATTAAATATACTCTTGGATGAGTTATTCTTATATTTGTCCGGATTTAAATATACGTAAAGCATATTGGAGAAATGAATAATTATCTTGTTCTTTTCTTTTTGCGTATGCCATATGTTAGGTCCAAATTTGGAAGAGAAAAAAGGAATATAGGAATATATTGTGAGAGCATCTAAATAAAATAATTGATAATAGAAAAAAAGTTTACACTCTAGTCACAAAGTGACCTTGATAGTATTAGTAAAAAAATAAAGTAGAAAACGACAAAATAATAAAACAAAACTAAAAAGGTAAGGGGAAGATGGTCTCACGATGCATGTGTCTAAAAGTGGGCAAGGATTCAATACTTCCGTGATTTGTTTAGTGTTTTATGGATATTTAAGTTTTTGATTTGTTTTGTTTCAACAGAATAGGGATATTCAGCTTTTCGAATATCTAATTTTTTTTAGATATTTACGAATATTTATGGATATCTCATGCATTTTGCTTAATACAAATAAATTTAAATAATAATAAAAAAATTGTTTTCCAAACTATGTTTAACATAATATAAAATAAAAATTAGTGAAATTATATGTTCCATAAATATTTCTTAAATAATCAAATTTTCTAATAAACACATAATATTTTAATTATAATTTTTTAAATGTTTAATATTTTTTTAATAAAATGCAAATTTATAAATAAAATTAATAAAATCATATGTTAACATAATTATTATATAAATTATACATTTAAAATTCTATATTTAATTATATATATACAATAATTTTTATAATATTCGGAGTGGATTAGATATCCGACTATAAATTTTTTAGTATTTGTGGTTTACTTCAATTTTTTACGGATATTAAATTTTAATATCTGCTTTAATTTGATGGCTTACGAATATCTGAATTTTTTGGATCCAATTGAAATGAATAACAAATCAAATTAAATTTAAAAATAAAATGTCCACCCCTACATGTGTCATATGTGGTTGGGTCTCTTATCACTAATTTTTTTGTGAATGAATTGGAGAGAAACTAACACATAATTGACGGTGATGGACACATTATGTTTCTTTGAATCTCAGATTCGCTTTATTGTTCATAAAATATTGTTATTTACCATTGTATTTGTATGGGTGCACGCATCTTATTCTCTCTCTTTTATTTTTTCGTTGCACTAATCTGAAGCCAATTATAATAATTATAGCCTCGTGTTAAAAACTTAAGGTTAGTTGATTTGTTAAAAACAGAGTGTTAGTCTATTTATATTCAATTTGTTTTCTGGAGTAGTGCGTATGTATTGGAAAGCAACAAATAAATTCGAAAGAATAGATTCCAATGCATGCAAATATTCTCTCTAGTTTCAGAGCTTTTTACTAATATTTCCGAAATACTATAGTACTAATAAGCATAGTAGTAATTTTAATCAAAGAATTTGTATTAAAATCGATCCATTGATCTAGAATATGAATGGTGTGAATACCTTTTTTTGCATGCATGTGCAAAATGTCATTAAATAACGTCGACTTTGGTCCGGAAAGAATATTTACTGCTGTAATAAGGCAAAGAAAATAAGTAAAATTTATTGGTTGAAAAATAGCTTAAGACAGATATAAAGTTTTTTTGTCACCAAAATAGTTTTGAAGTAGAAAAATAGAAGAAATTGTTAAAAATAACACAAGTTAAGTACTACTTTGCAAAAATATCATCAATAATAAATATATTAACATTTGAGTTTACACTTTAGTGATCGTTATTTTGGGTTTAATGTTGAAGAGACGAAGTTGAGTTTCTAAATGTTTTATAAATATTTAGAAAAAATATTTTAATCTATTTTCATCATAATTTAAAGGTATTTTTAAGATTGTCATTCGTTAAAAGTAATTTTGCAAAGTGGTATCAAACTTGTAGTAGGATTGCAATTTCTCCGAAAAATAATCAAAATAAACTTTATTAAAAAATGTAAATATACATTTATACCCTTTGGGTTAACTAATCTAGACTTATGTTCAGAATTATGCGATGGAGTTTTGGAGGTAAGATTTAAAATTTAAAAAGATTAAAAAATTTTAAAATTTTTAAAACAAAAAGTCTATTTTAATTATTTTTTCCTTAAAAGCTATTTTATCACAAAAACTAAAAAATTATTTAGAGATTTGTCCTAATTGTTTTTGTCTTTTAAAACAGATTTAAAGAAGTAAAGTTATGATAGGAAAATAAAGTGAAACTGCCAAATTAAGATTCTCAGCTTGACTTTTGAGTGGAGAGATTTGAAAAAGAAAAGATTTTGAAATTTAAGAAAATGGAAAAAGAAGCTTTTATATTTAATTTAACAAAATTGAAGAGCTCTTCTATTTATTACAAAAGGGAGATGATAATTGTCTCTAAACTCAGTGAAGGGAGAAGAAGAAAGGCTTTAAAGAAAAGAGGGGACTTTTTAGAGTCTCTCTCTCTCTCTCTCTCTTTAAAAAAAGGTTTATCTTCACCTCCATTAAAAAGAAAATAAACAAATAAAGTAAACTTTTTTTTTTGGGCTTAATATCTCACTTCCTTCCTTCCTTGAGAGGAAGAAAGATTGTCCTCAAGATCAGAGAGCTGAGATCTCTGTAGAGAGAAAGAGAATGGGAATGGTTAGTGAGGAAGCAGTCAAGCAATTACGTACTTTGATGGAGGATGGTGTGTGTGTCTGCTTTCTCTTTTTTCTTCAATGTTTTAAAGCTTTGCTTCCTAAATCTTTTTTTTTATATATATATATATATATAAGCTAATTTCATTTTCTTTTTGTTGTCTTGTGGTAATTGACAGTTGAAGATGAATCACTGAGAGAGTCCTATCGGGTTAGTGAGATTGATTACACTTTCTTTTCTTTAGATGCTTATTGAACTCCCCCACCAAGATTGCTAGTTCATATTTGGTATTTAAAAAATAACATTTTTTTAGTTTGTGGGTCAATTGAACCAAATCTGGTGTCATGTGTATTTGATCTGGATCTATATATATATATCTGAATATGCCTCTAAAATGGTTTGCATTTGGTTAATTTCAAAATAATCCAAATGCTGTTGGATGGATCTGTGGAGTTAGAAGATCAGTGTATTGGCTGATCCAGAGTTTTTGGTGTGTCAAATGCAACCTGGGATCTTTTATGTGTAGCCTCCTAGCTTCAGAAAAATAAAATAAAATAACAAAATGCTAATGTTATGTTTGCAGAACATTCATCAAGGGTATCCCATAGAGACTTTGTTGCGCTTTCTTAAAGCCAGAGATTGGAATGTCCACAAAGCTCACAAAATGGTTGTTTTTGATGCTTTCTTTTTATATCAGCCTTTCTCTAGGGGTTTAGACTAATGATTCCAAGTGTTGTTGCAGTTGCTTGACTGTTTAGAATGGAGGACTCAGAATGAGATTGACAATATACTAACTGTGAGTTAGCCTTTGTTATCTTTTGCTGAACAACTATCTGACCCTTTCATCTCATCCTGTACTTTTTTATTTATTTATTTATGCAGAAACCAATCGTTCCTGTTGACCTGTACAGAGCAATCAGAGATTCTCAGCTTGGCGGTCTCTCTGGTTATTCAAAGGAGGTAACTTACTACTCCTACTACATTTTAGAGTTTCTTTCTTACTTTTACTAAAAGCATCAAAACACATCTTTGATCAAACTAAGTTTGTTTTTTTTAACTTGTAGGGTCTCCCTGTCATTGCCATTGGTGTGGGGCTTAGCACATTTGATAAAGCCTCCGTAAGCATCTCTTCAAACTCAGAAGACTTGTTATGAAGTTGAAACTCTTGACCATAACTTTCTTCTGATCCTTCTTCATTCAGGTTCACTACTATGTACAGTCTCACATTCAAATGAATGAGTACCGTGATCGTATCGTATTGGTATATGACCATTCTCCTCCTTCTCTATTTACATATTCTTTTTCTTCAATAGTCTTAATGGTTTTCTTTTTCTGTAGCCATCTGCTACAAAGAAACAGGGACGACCAATCTGCACTTGTCTGAAAGTTTTGGATATGTCTGGTTTAAAGCTTTCAGCTCTAAGTCAAATTAAGGTAATGAACTCTAATCTGTCTTTTCTTCTTCTCTACTAATCACACTTGCTTGTGGTTTATATAACAACTTGTAGTATTTGTTTATTTCATCACATGGCACATGGCACGTGGGTGTTTTCATTTTGTTTGCCGCAGTTAATGACTACTATAACCACAATTGACGATTTAAACTATCCAGAGAAGACTGAGACATATTATATAGTCAATGTCCCCTACATATTTTCTGCTTGCTGGAAAACCATAAAGCCTCTGTTGCAAGAGAGGACCAAGAAGAAGATTCAAGTGTTGAAAGGCTGTGGTAAAGATGAGTTGCTTAAGGTAAACAGTTCAATTCAATTGCCCTCTCTTGTGGAACAACAATGACAAGAGGTTTATGGAACTGAATGCAGGTGATGGACTATGAGTCACTGCCACATTTCTGTAGAAGAGAAGGGTCTGGATCTGGTAGGCATATCTCAAGTGGAACAGATGACAATTGTTTCTCACTGGATCACTCTTTCCACCAAGAGCTATACAACTATGTCAAGCAACAGGCTCTGGTTAAAGGGTCGAATGCACCCATCAGACATGGTTCGCTCCACGTTAGGTTCCCTGAGCCAGCCACAGAAGGCACAAAGATATTCGATACCTTAGAGTCTGAGTTCCAAAAGCTTGGATGTGACCAGAAGGTTGCCTGATGGAACTAAGAAGCAGAGTTTTCTCTGGTTGTAATTTTTAAAAGTTTATTATTTTAAGATAAAAGTTAGCAACTCAAGAGCTGTATTATTACAAGATTTGCTTGCATCAGGTTAGATGCAAGTTTTGTTGCAACAAAAAAGAAGAAGGCAGTTTCCTCTGTATGGGATTTATGATCTTTATCTCTCTATATATATATACAACTCATATTTCTACGCTTCATTTGCAAATAGAGAAGCATCTTCTTTGTCCATTTTAAAGATTCCACCAACACCTGGGGAGGGAGCAAAATGTACCTTGCTCGAAGTCTATTAGTGTTGTTTGATAAACACTATTGTTGCAAGAGCCTCCTTTGTCTTCGATTATGAAACAACATACATGACCTCTGCATCAGCGCATATTGATGAATCATGATTATTGATTTGATTTCAATACTACAACAAGTTCAAATTTATTGTCACTCCTTAGTATTGTCACCAACCAAGTGTAAAAGGTCTGGAAAAAACAATTTTTTTTGTTTTGTTTTGAATACCAGATATATATATATATATATATATATATATATATATATATATATATATAGTGTTGTGGTTGAGCATGTCGAACTCTAGTTACATTATAAAATATAAGTTGCCATATTTATATATATTAGTTCTCCCTTATATATATATTTCTTGTTAGGAGTTATCCAAAAAAAAAAAACTTTATTAGGTAAAAGTCAACAAGTGTAATCCTAATCGTTGACTGTCGTGACCACTTTGTCTGAAAATAGAAAGAGAAGTTGCTGATGAATTCAATGACGTCAGGGACGACCTCGGGAGCCACGTTGCTTTTTGAAGATGTCCAAAAGCTACCGCTACAGCTACAGCTACAGCCTCTACTCTCTACAAAAGAGACCGACACTTCTCCTGTCTTCTCCCACTTGGAGCCGCCTCAGAGAAGAAGAAGAAACACACTGACAAAAAAAAAGTAATATGACAAAAGAAGATAACCGGTTTAGTCGTGAACCGCTTTCAGAGACGAGGAAGAGAACCGGAGGAGTGATTGCGTTCCGGGTCTTCGCGGCCTCTGTTTTCGGCTGTATCTGTTGGATTTGGTTCTACAGAGTGACCGAGATCGATGAAAACCAAACCGGTTTCATTCCATTCATCCGTTTGGTTATGTTCATTTTGGAGATTTGGTTCGGTTTGTATTGGTTAGTCCTACAATCTGTCCGGTGGAATCCGGTTTGGCGAGTCACCTTCACCGATAGACTCTCCCGGAGGTACGGTAATGATCTCCCGAGCCTCGACGTTTTCGTTTGCACGGCGGATCCGGTGATCGAGCCGCCGTTGATGGTGGTCAACACAGTCTTATCCGTGTTGGCTCTGGATTACCCACCGGAGAAACTAGCCGTGTATCTCTCTGACGACGGTGGATCTCAGCTCACGTTCTATGCTCTCACAGAAGCAGCTGAGTTTGCTAAAACTTGGGTTCCCTTCTGTAAGAAGATCAACGTGGAGCCGAGATCTCCAGCTGCTTACTTGTGTAGCAAGGCAAACGGTTTTGACACCGCTGAGGTGGCTGAACTATATAGAGAAATGGCGGCGAGGATTGAAGCTGCGACGAAGCTGCGGCGAGTACCTGAGGAGGCGCAGTCGAAGTACGGTGATGGGTTTTCGCAGTGGGATTCTGATGCTACTCAAAGAAACCATGGAACCATTCTTCAAGTAAGTAAACGCTTTTCTAGTTATGTTCTGTATATATATAGAAACAGAGTCTTGAGTTTTTATTGGTTAAATCAGATCTTGATAGACGGAAGAAAAGAGAACACGATAGGAATACCTACGTTGGTGTACTTATCGAGGGAGAAAAGACCTGAGCATCATCATCACTTCAAGGCTGGATCCATGAACGCATTGGTAATGGTTTTCTTGTTCCACAAGGCAATGTGATTCTCACTGTTTTGATTCTCTGGCAGATAAGAGTGTCTTCGAAGATTACTTGTGGGAGATTCATACTAAACCTGGACTGTGATATGTACTCAAACAACTCAAAGTCAGCACGAGAAGCGCTTTGCATCCTACTTGATGAGAAACAAGGAAAAGAGATTGCTTTCGTGCAGTTCCCACAGTTTTATGACAACCTTACAAGGAATGATTTGTATGGAAGCATGATACGAGTAGTAGCCCATGTAAGTTCAATACCACAGACAACAAAACATATTTGATTCTGTTGTGAACTAATCTTGGAATTAAAAATAAAAGTTGGAGTTTCATGGATTGGATGGAAACGGTGGACCTCTTTACATTGGGACTGGCTGCTTTCACAGAAGAGATGTGATTTGTGGAAAAAAGTATGGAGAGGATGATGAAGACGAAGAAGAAGATCAAGATCTTTTAGAGCCAGAGATGATCAAGGCTCTCGCGAGCTGCACGTTTGAAAAGAACTCTCAATGGGGAAAGGAGGTGAGGCTGTGATTGATTATACTTCACTTACTTGGTTTGTTTCTTGCACCGGAAGTAAAAACAGAGTAATGTTTTCAATGTGCAGATGGGTGTGAAGTACGGTTGCCCTGTAGAGGATGTAATTACCGGTTTATCGATTCAATGCCGGGGATGGAAATCAGTGTACCTGAACCCTGAAAAGGAAGCGTTTCTTGGTGTAGCCCCGACCAATTTGCATCAAATGCTTGTGCAGCAGAGGAGATGGTCTGAGGGAAACTTTCATATTCAGCTTTCAGAGTATAGTCCGGTCTGGTTTGGCCACGGCAAGATCGGTTTAGGATTGATACTTGGTTACTGTTGCTATGGCCTCTGGGCTCCAAGCTCAGTACCTCTACTTGTTTACTCTGTTTTGACTTCTGTCTGTCTCTTCAAAGGCATTCCTCTGTTTCCAAAGGTAAAATCATTGTTTTCCTCTGTTTTTATTTTTGGATATAAACTGGTCTGGTCATTGAATCCAGGTCTCGAGCTCGTTGTTCATCCCGTTTGGATACGTGACTGTCGCAGCAAATGCTTATAGCCTAGGCGAGTTCTTGTGGTGCGGAGGAACGTTACGTGGGTGGTGGAACGAGCAAAGGATGTGGCTTTATAGAAGAACAAGCTCCTTTCTTTTCGGGTTCATGGACACGATTCTGAAGAAACTTGGGGTTTCTGAGTCTGCGTTTGCCATCACAGCAAAAGTAGCAGAAGAAGAGGCTGCAGAGAGGTACGAGAAAGAGGTAATGGAGTTTGGAGTGGATTCTCCGATGTTTCTCATCCTAGGAACACTCGGGATGCTCAATATCTTATGCTTTGCCGCAGCGGTTGTGAGACTGGTGATCAATTCTAGAGAGGCTGGAGGAGATGTACAGACAATGGGTTTGCAGTTTGTGATAACAGGAGTACTTGTGGTACTAAACTGGCCTTTATATGAAGGCATGTTGTTTAGGAGAGACAAAGGGAAGATGCCACTGAGTGTGACAGTTAAATCAGTTGTCTTAGCTTTATCTGCTTGCACTTGTATTGCCTTTCTGTAAGAAAAGAAAAAAAGAGTCAAATGTATTCAAAATAATATGGACCAGCACATTTTCTATATGCAAATGGAGAGGCTTCTTCTTTCTCTGTCTGCTTCCCATTTTATCATTGTCAGATCTGAGTTCTTGTCTGCTAGTGGTGTTGTATATTAGTGTGCTTCAAAATCCCCACTGTGATAAACATGAGCAGTACCTTGTAGTGCTACTAAACTGGATTTTTTTTTACGAGGGCAAGCCACTGACCGTGAAGACACTCAGATATTTTGCACTTCTTTTTTTTTTGTAATGAAATATAGAGCCACTAAAAGTCCAAAGATTTTTGCTTTACAAAAACTAAAGAGAAAGGACTTCTAATACCCAACCAACCATATATGGCCAGGAAAACAAAAAAAAAAAAAGTCTTAAAAAGAGTTTTCTATTAATTCTGCAGTCTTTTTTATTTCGAGAAGCTTTGGTTCAAGCAAAGCCGAAACCTTCACTGGCTTCATGAATAGCAAGTAGCAGGCGTTCCTCAAGTTGTTCCTTGGATTGATACTCTGGAAGGTCTAGTTGGTTAAAACTGCAACAAACAATACATGTACAATTTAAGCCGACAAGTTAACCGTTTATACGATACGAGTAAAAGGCTTATTATGTAAATGATTTAGATCGAACCATGTATGAGCTGATGGCAGCCGCTCTGGAGCTCCATATGCTTTGTGGATTTGTAATCTTTGAGGGCCAGAAATACCTTGCAGTGCCTTGAAACCTTCTAAAGGAACCTGAATATAGAAACACGACTCTCTCGTAAAAACCAAAGAAGAAAGGCAAGCAGGATATCGAGATCATCAACAACCACAAAGAAACCATGTACGGATGATGTAGTAATGTATTTCAGGTGAAACTTTGACAGAAGCTATACTGATATTTGGGTCTACCTTTGATGTCCCGGTGACAAATTGAAGAAATCTAGCCATGTCTTCCTTGCTAAAAGCTTTAACGACCTCCCAGAACCAATGAATAACAGGGGATCCTGCCGTGTAGCTTGTATACTCGGTATTGGCTTTAAGATCATCGACTGCAACAAAAAAATGACTGTTATAAATAATTAAACGCATAATCAAATACACACAAAACAACAGGATCCAACTTACAATCAATCTCAGGCAATCCGCTGATTAGGAGCTCGAGCTCTTTATCATTAAAAATGGATACGAGCTCACGAGGTATCAACTCATTAAAGCCTTCTAGGAAGGCGTTGATTTGAGGCCGAATAGCATTGGTAAGTATGTGTCCGGCCACAAGGTCAACATATTCATGTTTTGTTTCCTCTGTTACCCGTATGTTTCTCCCTCCAGGTTTAAGCTCATAGTCTGTCACCTGTTTCAGTAAAAAATACAATGATTTAATTCAAACACCTTTGAGCGAATGAACAGAAAGCAATAACATCTATTATCACACACCTCTGTCTTTTCGTAAAGAATGTGTTTTTCCTCATCTGCGTCCATACTAAATGTGAGGTCGAGTATCTCGCTCACATCATTCTGAAGAATGAGCAAACAAAATTAAGATTAAAGATATTAACTTGAGCTATTAATAGATTTAAAAATAAATAACTTAAGACTACGTCCACAAACCTCTAACAGCCACTTCAAATTCTTGTAGTAATCAGGATCCACCGCCTCAATGTCATGATAGGTTACCTTCACACCAAGTATGTGTTTATAGAAAGAGCGCGTAAAATGAACATCCAAAAGCTGCCCATCAAATAACGCCTTAGCCACCTGCAGTGACATCACAAACACATAAGATAGATCCAAAGGAAAAACAAACAATTTGGATCACTGCAATGACAATGTCCTGATATTACCATGCGACCAACAAATTTGAAGTATGAAAGATGCTCAGTTTGGTAAACAGAGTTGGGATTCGGCTGGAAGGTGGCATCATTTCCAACGGTAGTGAAAAGCAACGCTCCTTTGTCAAATATAACTCTTGACAGTAACTGATACCATTCTCTTGTAAGACCTCCAGCATCAACACCTTCCTCACCTTGAAACTGCACATTCAGACGTCCTCTCAGTTCTTGTAGGGAACGCATACGTAACTGGTTGTATGAATCTTCCAACACATAAGCTCGGCGGACACTAATACGCAATGAACCAGAAATGTGTTGATCATGCTGGCGCCTTATCCTTGTCTTGAAGTAAGCTTTCTTATTGTCAAAATCAATCAGCCTTGGTGCCTTTAGCATCATTGAAAGGGACTTCTCCAGTAAACTCGGGTTTTGCCTAACAAATGAATTCAAAAGTCGCTTATGCTTCTCCGCGAACTTTGCAAATGTAACGGAGCCATCAATTTTCTTCTGAGAATCTACACTGGTTTTAGATAACAAACTATGAGCAGACTCCTTTACTTCTCCAGTTGTCACATTCGCATGATCCTGCTGTAATATTGATGGCGTTTGAGTCTTCTCACATAGAACAAAGAAAGCCTCAATAAGAGGTAGGAATCTCTGAGTTCCCGGAGAAAGAGGGGACGGAGGAGTGCCCCCTAGGGCATGATCACCGGAGTTTACATTGGACACGGTTGTTTTAGCTGCAGTATGATCCAGCTGCAACTCAGTCCTGCTGATACACTGGCTAAGTTCCTGCCAAAGGGGCTCTAATGCCATGTTTAGTCTCTGCATAATGTTTTGTTCCTCCTGTTCTGTTTCCTTTTCGGTTCCAGAGTTGCTATCATCAATAGCGGAAGTTAGTGAGCTAAGAACCTGTAGAACACGGAGAATTGAAGCACCTGCCATGGAACCTGTACTTTGACTCATCTTCTGTGTATCGCTCAGTGTTGCCAGCTCGCGGACAGTTGAGGCACTCAACCCACTTGCCAACTGTGAGAGTTCTGTGGCGAGAAATTTCCTATGAGTCACATCTACGGCAGCAAGCTTTCTTAGCACCTCTCCAGCTAAAAGGTAAATTTTATCCGATAACCTATGTAGGTATCAAAAAATTTGAGTCAGTCTAAGAAATTCAGGGATAAGAAAAGATCTAAGTTGTGTAGACTTCTGCATATATACAGAAATATAAGAAGAAAAGACAAGACTCAGGAAAGTAATAAATAAAAAAGGAGGGTGGTGTCTCTTACCCTTCATATCCAAGAAGCATGCAAAGATTGCAGAGATCGGACTGCGGCAACTGCAAGAATATGTTATATATATCCGCACAATTCTTGTTTCTTAAAACAGATAGCTTATCAGCTTCATCCACTAGCTCAGATTCAGCATCTTTTCGTGTTTCACTTGAAGCTTCTTCACCAACCGGTTTCTCTTCTGATTTCTCAGGTAAACTTGATAACGGAGACCAACCCTCAATTCGGGATGCTGCTGTGTAGACAACTACTTGCAGTAAACCCATGACCTGAAACATACAGAACACAGATCTTGGAAATAGACAGTACGGATAATATGAGAGCTATAGAAACTATCTAGATACTGTAGCGAGAAGATTTCTGCTTTTCTGAAAATCATGCTAAACATACCAGCGCTAGATGAGATGTACTTTGCAAAAGCTGAGGCCGATTAAGCAGTTTTAGGAAGACAACCAGAGGTATCTCCAGATTCCGGGAGTCTGTCACATGAGTAACTTTCTCCTTACCATTGCCTTCACATCCAGAGGGTTTTGGCTTTGAGAACTGGGACGGAAGTGACGAATCAAAGTAGAACAACATGTCAGCAACAGCCGAATGATTAGTAGCTAAATACGTCAAAACCTCTAGCACCCGACGGAACACTAGAGGAGGAAGACCTGTGTAAGGAACAAACAAAGTCAGACGGTGCTCTGGAAGCTGGCCAAAATAGTAAACACAAGCATTCGATAAGAGGTACTACCATTCAACAGCTGGGATCGTCCATAAACAACATTTGATTGACAGCCATAGAGTCTTTGCGGATTACTTATTGCCAACTCGCTCGGTGATGTTTCCATCTCTGGCCTAATCAAATCCAACAAAAGTTGGACCAAGTTTGCTCTTGTAACACTGTGAGCACATAGATTTAAGAGAAGTCTCTGCAGAAGGCCTTTCCCCAACGGCTGATGCATTAAAATAACATAATTGTGAAAAGCGATAAACCAATACTTATAATAGTTCCATCAGAATAGTCAATTGGGCGTCCGGAAATATGAAGCACCTAAACTGTTGATATTTTCTTTGCTAGAAAGGGTTAAGGAAAAAAAACAGGAATGCATCTTACCTGTGCAAGTCGTAATAACCTAATTAGTGATTTCAAGGCATCAGCATCCACAAGAGGATCTCCTTCCATCTCTTTTATTCTCAAGCCATCTGCAGATGATGAAACATCCCTCTGACCAATAGTGACTCCAACACCCCTGTTCATCCCCGTCAGCCTATTGTGACCCAAACCATTCCTACGATTATTCAGCCTATGGCTACTTCCAAAAACACTGCGAGCCTGATAGTGACTCATTGCTCGGTCTCTGAGCATCTGAGCTTCTGCAAGCAAAGGTGAAGGCAGAGCTGCCAAAACTGCTTCTGAAGAAGTTAAGAGAACCTGCACGCAGAGATGCAAACCTCGTCACGTTAAAACCAGTACCAAACTCAAACTACCTAATTCAAATAAAGGTAGAGATACAAACCTCTTCACGTAAATCTGCAGGTAGAGTAGCAATAATTGAAGCATTATCCATGTCAACTGGCTGTCCTTCAGACTGCTGTACTATCCTTTGTGCCCTTTGTTGAGCAAGAACTTCTGTTTGGATATCTGGGGGAAGGGCTGCCAAAAATTCAGGATCTATGTCTTCTACTGAAGGTGGCTCATAAGTTGGGGGCTGAACGGACTGAGCTTGCTGAGAAGCAAGGACTTCTGCCCGTAATTCTTCAGGGAGCGCCTCTAAAAATGTCGGATCAATGGAATTCGCTTCGGGTGCGCTGCCGTCCAAGCTACCTTCAGCAACTTGCTCATCATTCCTTGCATCTTGCGTAGCTTCCATGGATGAGAGCTCATTGTTATCACGGGCTAACAGTGAAGGTTCCACACTTTGATTTCCCTCTGCACCATCACTACTCATATCTACATCCTCACTTGGTTGAAAATTGGAAACGGGATCATCTACTGGAAGTGGCGTCCCTGTACCAGAGACATTTTGACTACTGGACGCATCAGGTTGGCCCTGGGCAGTGGAGACAAGATCCACAGCTTCGACATCTGCTTGTTCATTAGGTAGTCCATCACCTTCCCCAACTTCCATTCCGTCAATCTCATTTGCTGTACTGTTCATAGGAAGAGGCTGCAGAAGTTCAGGAGAAGCTGGATTATCCCCAGCTTGAGAGAAACTTCCAGCCGTTACATCAGGTGGGTTATTGACATTGTCATTATTATTCAAAATTTCATGCCCTTCACTTTGTTGACCACCGTCGTTACCATCTCCCAAAACGGTTTCGCTTCCAACAGAAGGATGCATGACCGGGTGCTGCTGCTCTTGGACTTCCGTGCTATTAGTTTCCCTTTCGACAACAGTATCTGCTGGAGCAGAAGTACGAAGGTTGGAAAGAAAGTGTTCTTCTATCAACTGGGCAATCGACGCAGACTGGCTACTTGGTTGAGGATGACCTATATCAGTCCACCGACTATCACCAACCCCTCTTCTTGATGAATTCATATCCACCACAGAATAATCAGTCAAAGGAGGAGGAGCCACACTACCTCCTAAACGATCACTGAAAGGGTTACTTGATACTTGATCAAATGGTAGAACAGGCGTATCAAACATGTAAAACTGTGATACATCATTGCTGCCAGCACTTGCTAAAACTGAGGCCGTATTGCCAGTTTGCAAAGGTCTCGAGAAGAGCGGATGCTGAAAGCCATGTACTTCGGAACCAGATCGATGGAAAGAATTTCTGTCTGTTTGACGTCTACGCTCAAAGCCCAAGGGTCTCTGCAGAGTAACCAGATCGCCCACATTCACTCCTTCAAATGGCTCAGTCGTAAAATCATCAATAAATCCATTTCCACCACCAGAGCGCCCAAGAATCTGAAAATGATCCAGCCCATCAAGAGCTTCCCTCCACCGCACCTCTATTACACGATTCTCGTGGAAATCATCCTCATCTTCGTCAATCATGTCATCATTATATTCATCTCCGAGGCCAGTATCTTCAGGGTCTTCGACATCAGTTCCAGAAAGAGACATAACACCCCCAGCTCCGTCTTCCACTAAATCTGCATCCTCATCATCCTCCTCTTCGGGTCCCATGTCATCATCTCCTTCCTCATCCTCCTCTTCGTCTCCCATGTCATCATCTCCATCATCGCCGGCCCTATTTTCAACGTGAAAACTCATTTCGATTTGATCACCTTCAATCTCTTCTCCCATGAAATCCATCTGAATAGGTTCAGGCAGTATTGTCTCCTCGCCTTCTATCCTCATCTCCTGAGGCATAGCCTGGGTTTGACTCGAAACCCTTCCACCTTCGCTTTGAGAGGAATTTTGAGGCTGCTCCTGCCCATTCTCTGCAGCACCAGTTACTTGCTGTAGACTGCCATTGTTTCGGTTTGACTCATCAACTTCAGCTTCAGTTGAAGTTCCACGACTGTCATGTCTCTCATTAGAATCTGTGCCCTTTTTCTCGTTTGGTCCTTCTGCTTTTAGCTGCTCAGCAGTATTTGCAGCCCTCGTTAGTGTCTCAAGAGACTTGAGGATAAGAGTGACAAGCTTTGGAGCATCAGGGTGGTCGAGATCAATTACGTGAAGAATGCTGGTAAGACACTTAATAGTTCCCCCATCTATCATGCTCTTTGCAACGTCAGGTGAGCAACCACAACCAGCTAAGTTGCTGGAAGATGAATTCTTGGTTAATATCGAATAAACCAGGTGAGCAAAAGCAAGAACTCTTTTATCAGGTAATAGAACACTTTTACTAGAAGAACTCTTTCCCAAGGAAGCAAACACAGATAAAACCCTCAAAAGCTCACTGATTATTCTTCTACGTCCTTCACTGGAACGGCTGCAAAAAACGACCAGAAACCAGGAAGCCTTTTCCGACAACTTCTCCTTCCAATCTTCAGATCCAACAGACTTTTCGAGAGATATAGGAAGTAATCGATGAATGACATGGTAAATTAACCCTCCATTGCCAGGTGAATTATCAGGTAGATTGGATCCCCGAAGCTGAGATATTTCTGTATCCCGCCTCAGTATGATACTAGTACCATGCAAGTACATGATAACAATATCACTCAACAATTTCAAAATAAATGTTACCCTGGCCAATTCTTCAGATTCTTCAGATCCAACTTCTGCTTTCTCTGGATCACCAACTTTTGATTTACCCTTCACTTTAGTTGCCGGCTCATCAACCTCCATCGAAATTAAATTGGTTTCATCATCTTCCTGCCTCTTCACCCTAGGAAAACTTAAAACAATATCAATAAGCTGATCGATAACTTGGATGAAGTTAGCAGGGACTCGTCTGTGGCTTTTCGAACATTTCCCTGTCCCATCATGAAGCTTATTTTCGGATATTCCAAGGGGTTCATTCAGAGACAATCCCTGCTCACTGCTGGGAACTTTTGGCTTTTCTTTTTCCTTCGACAGAATCACAAAGTCCCTCCCTTCTGATGACTCCAGCTGACAAGTAGAAGCCACAGCTTTCATGAAAACCACAGGATCTCTCGATATTACAGGTGCCATTGTTGTCAGAAATGTCCGAGATAATACCCTACCTATATGTCTCTTTCCACTCAAGGTCTGTCGTATTTCTGATTCCATAGCAATTTGGAGAGTATGTGGATCTTCAACCAGATGACGTACAATAACAGATGCAACAGTATCATACCCAGGGAAAAAACATTTTTTGGGAAGATTAAAAAGTGACGATAAGCCTCCATTTTCCAGAAACTGAATAGCTAAAGCATGAGTTTTCGTTAGACGAGCACATAACTGAAGAACAGCCTGCATGATCATTGCTGGAACACACTGCTTTATGAGGCCACAGCCGATTAGTAGAGCTTTTTGACCCTCTTCCATGGTCAGATAGCCTGTAGATTTGCCAAAAACTGATTCCAAAGCCGGGTTTGACTCCCCTTTAGCAACATCTGAAGATAACACTTTCTTTAAAGCTGCTGCTGAGTCTTGCGGATAATCACTCGGCTCCAAAGATCCACCTTGATTTCCTTCCACAAATTCAGACGAGATTCTTGTCCGAGCCTGCACCATCATGCTCAAGATAAGAAGAAAAGCACTAATGCATTTTGGAGCCAAAATCTCACTTTCAGATTCACTCTTAAGCTTGAAAGTCGTCAAGATATCAATTGCTACAGTCACAATTCCATCCTGTGCAGCAATTTCTCGTGTGTTGTCATCCTCTGAGAGAACTAATGCTAGAATGTGTGGTAGCATAGTCAAAGCACCAGTATCCTTGGAGAAATCAAGTTGTACTAGCTTCAGTTGCTGAATAAGATACGACATAATTTTTGGTCGATCTTCCCCTTTGTTTCGGCTACAAAGTGTTGCAAACAAATCCATCAATGGGAAAGCCATAGAATCATCACTCTGAAATAACTTCACTGATGCAGCAATAACTTCATCAACAGATGGTTCTTTTGGATCCGCTTCTTCCAGAGGGACATCGACAGATTTTGGAGTTTCAGATGCATTGCCAAGAGATAATGCAAGTGCTTGAGCCAGCTCGTCATCTTCCTGTACAGGATCCTCAGGATTGGCAAACAACCACTCCATAGCCATTTCAACACTGTTTGTTCCAACTCTTCGTAATGCGTCTTCTGCTCTTGACCTTGAAAATCCCATTTCAACAATCATCCCAACAATGGTTTCGTCAGGCTGTAGAGGTAAGGCCCTTTGGTTTGTACCCCGGGTTTGATTTTGCGTAGCATCCACAACACCAGAGTATATATGCGTAACAAGGGAGGTAACTGAAGCCACAAAATTAGGATTGCAATCAGGAAACATAGGGTGGTTCCATATAGGTAGTATGACATCCAGAACCTGAGACTGCAGATTTCGCACAAAAGTTTCAGGCTCCCTTGGTACAGGATGAAGTTCGATTGACAAACCAATTGAAGCTTGCTCTTGCTGGACAAGAAGCTGTGTTTGAGAAGTGGAGGCTGGAGATAACAGAAATGTAGAGTTAACAAAATAGTCCAGTGCTCGGCAATAGTTTTGCAGAGTATCCACCAGCCATGTCCTGCGAGACCATATGTTCCTTTCACCTGACTTCTCATTCTCAGTACCAGATGCAGGAACAGAAAACGGCACTGTCCAAAGCAACTGGCTTGTCGCTTCAAATGTGGTGAGAAGTTGCTTAAATGTTCCATGGACATAAAAACTATTTATCATAGCTGTGAAACAGACCCTCCTTCGAGTATCAAATGTCAGGAAAACCATGTCATCTACCACTTTTCCAAGGTACCGACACTTAACGGAAAGAAATATATCATGCCCAGCAGTAACACCATGTCCATCGAAGTTAAGAGCTTCCAGGAATACTTTAGCTAGGGCATTACCAAGCGTCTTAGATGCTGAACTCAATGGTTCTCCATCAATTCTGCGACGATTAGCAGAGGTGAATCCTTTCACAATGGCAGTGAAAAAATGACGTAGTGTACAATTCAACTTGTCTAAAATTTCAACAGTCAGGACTTCAGTGCTTTTCTTTTTCAGCTCATGGGAAGATGATGTTTCTGGTAAATCAAGTGGAATTTCTGAATCAAAATTAAAAGGCTCCAGGTGTCGACGAGATCTCCCACCCCTAGTTCGGGATATTGCTTGCCGTGTACGACCATGCATACCCTCGCCAGACCGCATAACAGACAGAATATCACGACCACCACGCCAAATAGATTGAGAGCTACTGCTTCTAATGGATACAGGGTTTGTGTAGCTAACTGCTGAAGCATTGCTTGAGTCCTCACCACTCTCTCTTTCAACAGTATTGGATGAGGCTGAAGCTAAATTATCATGTCCTCGATCAACACTCTTTTTCTCATCTTCCTTGGTCTCACTAGACAAAGCCATCTGCCAAATTATTTGCTTGTATGTTAGACCAAGTTCTTTCAGCACATCAGCATCAGCAGCACTCAATTCCGAGATAACTGAAGATGTTCCTTTCAACAGAAAGTTTGAGAGGGACAACATGCCTTCTAGGCAGGAAAGGGATCTGAAAATTGTCGTCTGGACTGCAGACTCCAATTTAAGAAGCTGAGTGCCTTTAATGTTCCCCAAGAGCCCATTTGTGCTCTTCAGATGTACACGTAAGTAGGAGCACACTGTCCGCGATAGACTAGCCGAATGCTGAGGGGAGAAGTTCTTAAAAGCGACAGAAAAGGTTTGACCAAGGGAGGTTGACAGAGGCATAATGGGTAAAGAGAATAGCTGCAAAACAGCATCAATTCCTTTCTTCTCAACAAATAGGGAACATACTTCTGCATTCTGAAGAACTGCTTCAAAGAGACGAGCAACATTACACACACAATCTGGAAGAAACAACTCTGTGTTTGCTGGAGAAGCAGCAGAAGATGGTTCTGCCTCATCCGAAATGGACAAGCTCTTCTCATCAGAGTCAATTTCCATAGGAGCGGCAGCAGCATCAGTAGGCACATCTGCTGACACAGAAGTGGAGGCCTCCATCCCAGATCCAATAGTCAAAATGGAGTTCAGGATTTCAATGAACATATCAACCCCATGACTGCGCAATGAAGATTGGTGTCTTAGGAGTTCATCAAGCCCACTTGACAAAGAACTAGGTGTATCGCCAGTAAGGGCCCGCAGATAAGAAGAAGAGGTAAATATTTTAACAAAGCACCTCAATGCATTTCGGTCCTTTACCGCTTGAAGACCGTTATTGTTGAGACACAGAGCATCCAGAGACTGCGGGATGCATGTAATGGCTTCCGCAGAGCAGATGACCTCATCAGATATAGCATCAAGAAAGGCCGAAGTTACACCAGCCGAGTCTAAAGCATTGAAACACGTTGGATCTTTATGAATGAGATCACTCATAACAGTGGCAGCAAGCGAGAATACTCCACCCCCAAAATATTTTGCTCTCTGGAAGATAATGCATAAGCATTCAGGCAGCAAGCTCTCCTCGGAACCATAGAGGTTAGTATTACCAGGAGCATAAGTTCCAAGAGAGATTGCACATAACAAGGCTTTTAGCAACAATCTCCTGTGATACGAAATTAATGCCTCAGAATAGGGAAGCTGTTCAGTATCAGGCCAATTAAGAGAACCACCAAGGACATGTGAATCCCTCCCATTACTGTCAGAACCGCGATTTTTTTCGTTGACATCGTCTTCGGTACGAGAGACTTCCAGTTTCAACCGAAAGATTGTATCATCTAAGCCACCCAAATCTCTGAACAAAGCAGCAGCTGGATTGCTGTAATCCATGAAGGCTTCTAATATATGCACAGCGGTACTGACCAAATGCAAGTGCTGGGGATCGGTATCTTTGATGAGAGGCAAGAGAGTTGGAATAAGACCAGCTTCTCGCATGGCTGAACATCCAGACGATGATGAAACCAAGACAGTAACAAGGGATAACAAGGCTTCCGAAAAAGCCAGAGACCACTTGGAAGTATTACCAATAACGGAATCAATAGCTTTCTGCAAAAGGCCAGACAGTAAACCACGATGCCCGCCCGAGGTGACAGCAGTTAAAACAGTCGTCTGCCGAGTTCGATCTTGCGATAGTGCAACCAAGGAAAGCAGGCACAGTATCCTTATTTTCTCTGGAACAGTATCCTCATAGCTCACCAGTGTAACTAACTCATTTACAAAATCGGGTTCTCCATTAAAGAAAGAAACCACATTGTGGGTGTCGGCACTTGCTTGAACCAAAACAATGAATGCATATAAGCGAATGCGTGTATACTGCAGCCGGGTGGACAAAGATGAAAACGCCCTTGCAAATCTCAATCTGGTCAACAAGGCGAACCTTAAACTGGGAGGAACGTTATGATCAATGACTAATTTTTTGAGAAGTTCGAGGTCAGACTCTGCACGCAAGCTGACATCAGGTACATGGATAACTTGTAAACCGCCTGGAAGCTCACTTGATGATTCAGAAGAAGCATAAAACTCAAAATGAAGAGTACAACCTAGCTGGTGGGAAACCTGATCACAAGTGTCTTCTGTAGCACATGATGTCAAGCCAAGACCTTCCTCTTTTCCACCCCAGCCTTGTGCAAGTGAAAATAGTTTGGAATTCAGAGAAGCATCTCTTATGGAGTATTTTCCATTTTGCCTCTTAAAAAAGGCAGCCAGCGTCTGAAGACAAGCTTCAACGACATCTGCATCAGTAGATGCAAGGAGGAGAGAAAAATGCTGCTGCAATTTATGAAGCAAACAAAAAAAACACATCAACAATTACAACATAAATGAAATATTGTTTGTTAGGAAGAAGCCGTATCAAATGAAAGATAGGGTTACCTCATAAGAAGTAATAAAATGTTTGTTAGTGCAATTGTCTAACACAAGTCTGATAACTCGGAGAATGAGAAGAAGAGCATCCTTGGGAGCAGATTCCTCCTCCTCAAAGTCTTGCTCAAGATGGAGATCCTTCCTTACTTTAAGGTGCTTCTCAAAATAAGTGTCAAAATGATTAAAGAGATCAACCCAGTGATGGAAGTCACCCTGGACAACAACAAAAAAAACAGCCATAAATCACACAGATAGAATAAAAGAAACAGATGGAAGAATCAAGGTACCTTGTCGAAGTCCCAATGAAAACATGAAAGGGGTTCTTGAATTTGATCGAGTGGAACAGCAGTGACGCTATTGATGAAAGATTTGATTTTAGGAGGCTGAATCAAAAACACAGGCGATTTAGATAACTCAAAAACTGATAAAAAGGGGTTTAGATTAAAAGGCTTTTACCACTAGGGAAGCCATCCTCCTTCTGAGTTTCATGATTAGAGACAGTGGAGCATCTCCTGCAAGATTGAGCACTGATTAATCAAATCGTAAATCAAGCAATCGAATCGAAAATTACCAGAAAGGTTGACGAGGTGGAGGGATGGCGATCGCTGAGGAAGACCGAGTATCCGAAAGCAAGGGTTTTTGATGAGGATCGCTTAGAGGGAGAGATTTGATAAGTAAAGCCAAGTACGCTTCCTCTTTTTATTATTCTTCCTATGCCGGTTTACCTTTCTTTTCTTTTTTTTTCTTTTTTTTTAATTCATATCCAAAAGCATTTATAAATTTTACACCTTCATATTTATCAACTTTGCTATTGTGTTCATATCTAAATTTATAACAACATTAACAAAATAGACTATTGCAAAAATTATCCAATCACAATAGAGTTTGAAACATTATATATTATCTCATTTATACCAAAAAGCCCATATGCTAAGTTTCACTAGTATTTGTTGTGTGATCATTGATATACACGGATATTATTTTATATAATTTTATTAAAATACATGTAACTTCTTGTTTTAATTTTCTTAAGAGTTAAGTTTTCCATTTCATAATCATTCTTTTGCTTACTTTTTTCTAATTGTAACACTTGAAAATTATATGAATATAATATGAGAAAATTTATTTTAAATTTTATTATGTAAATTTTCGTTTTAAATTTATAAAATAAAATGAAGTCTTAATTTGAGTAGTTTTATTGATCTTTTAGATTTGTATAGAGCAATTTTAATACATATCATAAATAATTATTCAAGGCTATATTATTAATTAAATTGTACTAACACAATATCATAATTAACATTTTTAACTTTTAGAAGAGTGATAGTTGTGAATTTAATATGTATTGAATTTATTTATAACATTTTATTTTACAGAATAGCATGTGTTCATATAATTTTTATGCTTTTAATATTGTTTTAGTAATAAAGACAAATAATATTAAATTCAGTGTATAAAATTTTATTTATGTTTTACTATTCTTTGTGTGTATATTTACTTTAATTGGATTTTATATTTATATATTAATTTAGTTAACTATATTTATTATTTAGTGTAATATTGTTTTAGTAATAAACACAAATAATATTACATTTAGTGTACAAAATTTAATTTTTGTTTTACCATTCTTTGTGTGTATAGTTACTTTATTTACTTTTCTAGTTTACAGAGTCAGTTATATATTAAGTTAGTTAACTATATTTATTATTTATTGTATAAATTTAATAATTCTATAATTTTTATACCTCAATTATTTTATTATTTAGACACTTATATTTTAAAATATTTATTGTAAAATTTGGTTAGGTTATAACTTTAGAAAAATCAGTATCTAGTTATTTTGTTTTTGAAATATTTAAATATTTTTAGAGAAAATTTCATTTTTATCTTCCATTTGGTATCATTATTAATATTTACCTTCACTAAGTAGATATCTGAAAAATAGATTTCATCAAAGAGGCAAAAGACATTTATGCCATTGATTTATAAATATAAATAATTATTTAAATAAATAAAATATAAAAAAAAAATTTAAAGTTTTCGAATTATAACTTTTAAATTCAAAAATTTGTAGTTTTTTTACAAAAATTTAAAAATTTCTTTTCGAATTTGTTTTCGATTTTTCATTTTTTTTTTAATTCAAAAATTCTTCTTAAAACTATTTTTAAAATTTTTATTTTAATTTTAAGTATTTATTTATATTTTTATTAAAATTTAAAATCTTAATCTCCAAATCCATACTCCTCAAATCTAAGCAATAAGTTTATAGTATTAGTTAACCATATGGCTATAAATGTCTATTTACCTCTTTAAAATACAAAAAAAAAATGTGATTACGGTAAATATACAAAAATGTACTGAGAAAGTGATAGTTTTAGTTATTTTTCATATTTTTAATATGTGGCCAACTTTGATAGAACAAAATCTCTTATAAATTGTTAGGAAATGTACTGGAATTTTCTGTAATAAATTGTTATTTTGTCATTTTATATTTAAAAATACATCTTGTGATAAATATTTTATATACACTAAATAATCGAATATGTGCTATTTTTACATAAAATATATTAAAATGTAAAATTTTTAAAATAAATATTTTAATAAATAACTTTATAGATTAATAAAATGTCATATTATTCTGACATAATTAATTTGTAGAATTTTTATCGTATTTCACAAAAATCTAAAATTATTTTATATAGTTGTGTTTGTACTTTAATAGTATTGATTTTAATATTTTACTATTCAGTATGTGCATCTTTTAGCCCTGAATGAGTTGATTAGAGAATAAGTAGAAAATCCTTGAGAAAAAAGTCGAATCATAAGCTAAATACCATAGTGATTCTTTTCTTCACATCTAATGCTTTTTGTTCTTTCTTCCTGAAAACATAATCATAAAAACTAACTAATATACTAACAATATTTTCACATTTATAAAAGTATTTGTCTAACATAAATGAAAAAAGAATCAAATAAACAACAAAGAATCCATATGATCGGACTTTCAAAAAGCCATTTCTTGTCCAGTGTCTTTCCATCTTTTTTAGTGACTCAATACTCGGTATTAGGTAATCTCAAAGACCATAGATTCTGCAAAAGTAATGAGTGTTATACAATCTAGAGATTCCATTTATGAGAATCTTCCTTCTGAAAATAGAAGACGGCAGTGAAGAAGACAATCACGCCGTTTCAAGCCAAGTAAAGAGAAGTGTTCACTGTTTTTTGTGGAGCTACTAGTCAAACGACCGAGTGTGCAATTGCGAAAGCTTGAAATTGAATGGTGAGTAAACGGCACCGTTTCATCGTCGGAATCAAACCTAAAAAGACACGACTGCCATTTTCTCCGTTCAAAGAAAAATGCGGCGGCACAAGCGATGGCCTTTGAGGCCTCTCGCCAGTGCTTTGATTCTTCGTTCACGCTTCTGCTTCTCTTCTGCGGCGGAGTCTTTCCCGTTAAAGCACGTGACGAGATCGAACTTCGAAGCAACGCTTAATGATCTGCGTACACATGTGAAGGCTGCTGATTTCGTGGCGATCGACCTTGAGATGACAGGCGTGACAAGCGCTCCGTGGCGAGACTCTTTGGAGTTTGACCGCTACGACGTCAGATACCTCAAAGTGAAAGACTCCGCCGAGAAATTCGCCGTCGTTCAGTTCGGAGTCTGTCCCTTCCGATGGGATTCTCCCACTCAGTCATTCGTCTCTCACCCGTTAGTCTCTCTCTCTCTAGCCTTAGCCTTAGGTTTGTTGTTCATATCATTTGTGTAAAACTATATACATGGGTTTGTTTTTTGGGCGCAGGCACAATTTCTATGTATTTCCTCGTCAAGAGCTCACCTTTGATCATCATGAGTTTCTCTGCCAGACCACATCCATGGACTTCCTTGCTAAGTATCAGTTTGATTTCAACGCCTGCATCCATGAAGGTGCCTCCTTTCTCTTTTTTTTCCCACTTATAATGTGTTACTCCATGAAGGTGCCGAATTCACATATTTGAGTTATCTCAGGAATCTCTTATTTGTCCAGACGACAAGAGGAAGATGCAAGTAAGCGTTTTGAATGGCTATACGACGATGAGGAGAGTGTGGTTGATACAGAGGATTTCAAGTTTGTGCGTTTGGCGGATGTTCTTTTTGCTGAAAGGATGAAGACAAAGCTCAATGCATGGCGTTATGAGCTCTTACATGGTGGGAATGCATCTTCTGAGTCTCCCAGGATCTCAACTGGATCCACACAGAGTACTGAAACTGTCTTCTATCACATGCGTCCAGCTCTCAGTCTGCAAGGTTTCACTTCTCATCAGCTCAGAGTCATTAAATTGGTAATGCACTTTGTTCTGAGATTGATTTATCTTCACACTGTTATTTTATTTAACTGTGGTTCCGGATTTGGCTTTGCAGGTTTTGGTAAAGCATTTTGGAGATCTTGTCTACATACATGCGAATGATAAAAGTTCCTGTTCCCAAAACTTTGTTGTATACACTGATTCAGAATCCGACAAGGAAAATCTCATGGTAAGGTACCATTTACATTGCTGCAAAACCATTTAGATACATGTTCTTGGATCTTTACTGAAAATGATGAAGTAAATTAATTTGATGATAGCAAAGTTCAGGTTAGTAATCACTGATTCTTGCCTTCGTTGATCCAGATATATCTCATATTATTACTGTAAGTCTTTTACAGAAGGAGGCAAAGGATGAACGAAAGAGAGTGGCGGAAAGAAAAATACAATCTGCAGTTGGGTTCCGTCATGTGATTGATCTGCTTTCTTCAGAGAAGAAGTTGATTGTTGGTCACAATTCTATCCTTGGTATGCTAGCAAGTTGCTTCTCTATATATACGTCTATGATGGTTTTGTAACCTATTGCCATTTTTCGCTTTATCTGACGCAGATATTGCACATGTATACAGCAAATTTGTGGGTCCTCTTCCTTCAACAGCTGAGAAATTCGTGGCCTCCATTAGGGACCACTTTCCTTACATTGTTGACACCAAAATACTCGTAAACATGAATCCAATGTTGCATCAGAGGATGAAGAAGTCCAGTACATCACTATCCTCTGCCTTCTCCTCGTTATGTCCACAAGTCGAGCTTCCTTCTCGAGACTCTGACTCGCTTATTCAGCAGCGTGTCAAGATTGACGTTGAAGTAGATAACGTTAGGTTTGTTCCTTCTATTCTTAGCATGAACATTTCTATTGCACTCTGGCTAAACTTCTTTTCTCTGTTTCAGGTGTTCTAAGTGGAATGCAGGAGGCAAACACGAAGCTGGTTATGATGCTTTCATGACAGGTTGCATCTTTGCACAGGCATGTAGTCATCTAGGCTTCGACTTCAACCAGCATTCGCCATCAGTGAACTTTGCCCAGAACGAGAAACTTGAAAAGTACATTAATCGTCTTTATCTAAGCTGGGCAAGAGGGGATATCATCGACCTTCGAGAAAGCCACAGTAATGCCGAGAACTGGCGAGTCTCAAAGTTTAAATACGAGAAGATAGTCCTCATCTGGAACTTCCCACGAAAACTAAAGGCTAGAGAGATCAAAGAATGCATCTGCAAAGCCTTTGGCTCAACATCCGTCACTTCTGTCTACCACTTGGACGACACTGCGGTTTTCGTCTTGTTCAAGAACTCGGAACTCGTTTCAGAGTTCCTAAAGCTCAAGGAGCAGCTGGAGTCAGACACTGGTCCTGTCACGATCATTCACCCTATCTCCAAGATCCTTGAAGGAGGGAACACCGGAGCTGCAGACTACGAAGCCTACAAAGAAATTTGTAGCTCACACATCTCAAAGGTACTATTCTCTGACCAAGCTGAAGCAGTTGGTGTCAAATCAAGAACAAGACCCGACCCAAAAGGGGAGATAAGTCCTGAGACTGAGAGAAAAGAGAAGACGGTCGCTGTGACTGATAAAGCATCGGATTTGATCGATGCTTTTTTGGCAAATAGAGTAAAAGTGGAAGCTGCTGGAATTAACTAACCACACTCATGTTCTTATCAAAGGCAGCCAGTGTCCTTTTTTCTTTAAGAAAAAAAAGAATTTTTGTCACTCAACATGAATGGCATATAGTTTAGTTAAGTTTATTTTATATTTTGCGCTGGTATTGATTTAAAAATAAACACATGAATACAATAATGTGTGGGTAAATCACATTGTATTTTGACTTGGTACTAATCTCATACAGATGATAGGCTGGATATACCAAACCTCAATTAAGTTCTCTTTCTTCTTAACGTTCAAGCTCTTCCCGGCCATGAAGACAAGACCTGACCTTGTTGTCGACTTGAGCAGAAAATAACAGTGGAGGAAGCCTCACACGTCACTGGTGTGAAGAACCTAAGATTAGGATAGTTATGACTTATGAGAATGAAAAGATTATTCAGGAAAGAGAGGGATGGAATCAACAGTCTTTTATTGACTAAAATTTCTAGCCATTTTATTGGGGTTATCAGACCTTACACAACGAGTTTATATATGTCCATCAGGACTCTCTCTCTATCATGACCTTTCGAATCGAATGCAATGAACGAAGACAAGATCCTAAAGGGTACAAAGACAAGTTTCTGATAACATATTCCCCTAGTATCTTGTAAGGGAGCCCATTACGTCATGATTTGTGGGCAGTAGAGAAGATATGTGTAAGATGTAGTAGTTATGGGAGTTTCAGAGGTCAGACACATGCATTGTTGCTTTGACTTTCTTCCGTTGAATCCAGACATAGCTTTATCCATAACTCACAGAGCTACAAAGAATATGTTACCCTCGTGTCGCGACAACAAAATAATCAACAATGCCTGCTTGATGAATCTGAAATCTATCTTAATGTTGAAAGATGTCATTTCACTTGATGCCGAGGAACTCTAATCCGATTGCGGTTGGAGTTAATCCGTACAGAGCCAAATACTCAGGGTCATGAAACTTGCTTAGATGTCTCATTCCACTATCGCAAAGAATGGTGACAATTGTGTGACCAGGACCAAGGGCCTGAGCTACCCTCACTGCCCCAACACAGTTCATAGCCGAGGAGCTTCCAACAAACAGCCCATCTTTCTTCAGAAGAAACCTGGAACATCAATTAAGTAAGATATGAAGATCAACTTTTGTGAATCTTAATCAGTATTTCTCTATAACAAGTATGTGAAAACATATATGAAGGATGAACGTTACCTCGACATCTCAACGGCTTCTTTATCAGTACCACGGAAACCACCGTCAAGTTTTGCCATCAAGAAATTCTGAGTAAGCCTATTGATTCCAATCCCTTCTGTTATTGTATCAAATGGGTTTTTCAGTCGACGTCCTTCAGCTTCCTCTCTTGTGTACATCACTCCCCTTGTTACTTTATTGTACAGACCAGATCCTGGAGGATCGATCAGGAAGCATTTAACCTTTTCATTCTTTTCCTGTTCAAAGCACAAGAACTTTATGAGCCTTTTTCTTTTGTTTGTTTATAACACATACACAAATTACTCATTCATGCAGCTGTGATTAAGTATAATCCCAAATAAAGTGCATACCTGAAGAAACCTTGAAACACCAGCTAAAGTACCACCTGTTCCCGCAGCAGCAACAAAGGCATCGATGTTGCCATGAGTCTGGTGCCAGATTTCAGGGCCAGTACCTTCATAATGAGCCCTATAATTTGCCAAGTTCTCAAACTGATCTGCAAAGAAGCCACCTGTAACTGACTCGGAGAATAAGGACGGCCCATTCTCTTCCTCAGCTTTGCAACCATTAGTTTTTTCATGGTGTGTGCCATTTATTCCGCTGGCTAGTCTTCTCTTTGATGATGCTAACTCATTTGCTTCGTCAGCCCGTCGCCTGGCAATGTTGACAAAGTGATCTTTGTGAGTAATCGACACTGGCCTCACCCTCTCAACGGTAGCTCCAAGGGCTTCAATGATTTGAGACTAAAATGATACAAAAGTAAGTATAAAGGCAGAGAAGAGACTTATGCATGATCATGAATGTGTCTGAAAGATATAAAACCTTTTCAATAGCAGCATCATCAGGGATAACAACATGACATTGACACCCATATGCGGGAGCAACAGTAGCAAGGCTAATGGCAGTACTTCCAGCACTACCCTCAGTTACGATTCCGCCTGGAAACAGCTTTCCAGATTCCAAAGCCTAAACAAAGAAAATAGAAAAAAAACTCAATTTTCATAGTTTCACTTTAACCATGATAACTATAACTTGTCTTTGCAAAACACAAACAATACTGTAATATAGAAACCTTGTAATATAGTACTGATCACAGCAGACAAGAGTGGGGAAAAGAGTATACCTCTTCAATGATTTTGACAGCAACTCTGTCTTTAACACTACCTCCTGGATTCAAAAACTCGCACTTTCCGAGAATCTGAACAACAAATAGAATCAAAGTCAATGTCTTTTTTTTTTCTTCTTCTTCTTAAAATTCTAATTAATTAAGAAAATCGAGAAAAACCTCACAGCCAGTAGCGTCGGAGAGGCTATTGATACGAATGAGAGGAGTATTGCCAATGGCATCTACGAGCCCGTTTCTCGTACTCAGCTTCTTCTTCTTCTTCCTTTCAGAAGAGAAAGAGTCGAATCGGAAGAAGCCCAAGTAAGAAAGCATCACCATGGTCGCCGTAGCTGCGACAACAGCGCCAGTTATCTTAACAGGCGCCATTGAAGCAGATTGGTGAAATAATGGATGTATATATTAGGTGGTCGGAGAAGCGAACCCTTTTTTCTCTCCGTTTCTATTTAAAGGGACCCCTAGTTCCTCATTTAGTTACAGAAAATGCACAACTGTTTTCAAACTGTCAGATACATCCTTCCCCAATTTCTTTAGATCAATACTCTCTCTAATACTCTCTCTGTTTATAAATAATGTATATTCTAGCACTTTTTCTTTGTTTCTAAAAGATCAATATTTTCAATTTTCTATGTATTTTTATTAACAAATTTTAAACTTCCAAAAAATATTAATTAACAATTTTTTATTTATTGAATTGCTATTGGTTAAATTTTATGAAAAATTGTTATATTTAAAAAAATTAGTATATTGATTGTTAAATATTAAATTTTTCTTAATATGTGTGAAAAAATAAAAAAATAAATTATTTAGAAACCGAGGGAATATATTGCAATTTTTAATATCCCTAACTACATTGATATTAATGATCTAAAAATACCTAAGCTACTAGTTAAATAAAAAAAATGATGTACACCTATAACCTAATTAGTATGACATAAAAGTTTTGGTTATTCAATTGAGGTAAAAAAAAGAAAATAAAAAAAAACAAAAATGTGGGAGCTGATGTAAACCGACATCCAAACAGCGGATAAGTAATTCCTGTATCCAAACAGACCGATTCGCAGGGGGCTTAGCTGAAGGGCTTCTTCTATTGCTCGCCTGGTCTCACTGCGGAAGCATCTTCTTCTTCTTCGAAGGTCTCCACTGCTTAAATTTTGTTCAGTTCAGTTCCTGCTGAAATGTATTTGGAGCTTAGGGAACGTGTGGCTTTACAAAAGCTCTCTCGGAAAAGCTTCTTCGAGATTTGCATCCCTCAGAACAGAATGTCAATATTTTGCTTACATTTGTGGGAAAAGCGGTCCTCGTAAAATCTAATTTATCGATTCTAACCTTCTTTTGCCTTTTTGTTTTACTTTCAAAAATAAATAGTAGCGAGAGAAAAGATGTTGCGAAAGAGTTCCTTGAGAGAGAGAGAGAGAGAGGTCCATAGAGTATCAAAAGTGAGTCGAAGACAGCCTTTTTCTTTTGACTAGTGTGTATCAATGCAAAAGCTGTTGCTATGCAGGCCACTGCAAGAACAACGACCACAATGACTAGGCCGATTATGGAGGCGTTAATACGATCATAAAAACATTAGACCATCTCTCAAAGGATAATTTGATTTTAAGAATTTGTCACCAGGATGATATTATTAAAAGTTAAAACTAAAAAAAAAATGTGTCTTCAAACAATATACTAGTAATTAAAAGATTCCAAGTTAAATAAAAATTAATCAGATAATAGTAATTAAAAGACTGAGAAATAGATCGAGGTAACCTTGAATTTAAAAGTCAAAGGACGATGGCTTCACGTAAGTTTAGACAACCCATATGTCACTACAAACGTCATCTTTCTTTGAGCCTCCTTTTCCTTTTAGCTTTTACAGAAGTTTAGACTACCCTCTTCTCGGTTTGTCACAAGTCGTGGCCATCTCTCCTATATAAGTTCTGTTCATCTTCTTCCACACACACACACACACACAAGCTTCGCTTCTCTCTTCTTCCCATCCTCTAACATCTTCTTCCAAGCCCAAATATTCTTCTATGGCACCCTGCTGCATCTACACGTCTCAAGACGATAATTGTCGGTTCCATTACACGAGTCTCTTCCCTGATCGGATTTCACGAGCACCCATCACTAGGAGCTCTCTGGAAGGTGATGATGATGTCTGGTATAAGATGCGTGAAGAAGCTATATCCGACGTTGCGCAAGAACCCATATTGTCAAGCTACTATTACTCTTCCATTACATCGCATCTGTCGTTAGGCTCCGCTTTGGCGAACATTCTCTCCGTAAAGCTCACCACTTTAACCTTACCAAGCAACACCCTCTTCCAACTGTTCATCAGCGTCTTGCAAGAAAGCCCAGAGATCATCGAATCCGTGAAGCAAGACCTATTAGCAGCAAAGGAAAGAGACCCTGCTTGCTTGAGCTACGTCCATTGCTTCCTAAGCTTCAAAGGCTTCCTCGCTTGTCAAGCTCATCGTATCTCTCACAAGCTCTGGACCCAAGACAGAAAGATCCTTGCTTTATTGATCCAAAACAGAGTCTCTGAAGCTTTCGCCGTCGACTTCCACCCGGGAGCCAAGATCGGAAACGGGATTTTGTTAGACCACGCGACGGGCGTGGTGATCGGTGAGACGGCGGTGGTTGGAGACAACGTTTCGATTCTCCACGGCGTGACGCTCGGAGGAACAGGGAAACAGTGCGGCGATAGGCATCCGAAGATCGGCGATGGAGTCTTGATCGGAGCTGGGACTTGTATATTGGGAAATATTACAATCGGAGAGGGAGCTAAGATTGGATCGGGGTCGGTGGTGCTTAAGGATGTGCCGCCGCGTACGACGGCGGTTGGAAATCCGGCGAGATTGATTGGTGGGAAAGAGAATCCGAAAAGGGTAGATAAGATTCCAGGTTTGACCATGGACCAGACATCGTATTTGACCCAATGGTCTGATTATGTTATCTAAACACAACACAAAAACAAAACAAAAAGAGTGTAATTACTATTTGTCCTTTGCTCTGCGTTTTCTTGCAACTAAGATCAAAGACTAAGATTTAATCACTCTGCTTTAGTTGCACTGAGATCTGAATCCATTATTTTTGGGCTTTTCATAATCACGCAGTGAGAAGTAGAGATACTCATGCGTAGAATCAAAGTACTGGTGACCACATGATATCAGGTTTGTCGATCAAAGACGAGTCATAATCTGTGACTAAGATAATGACTCATCTTAATGACCACCCAAGCTATAAAGCCTTTAACAACACTCAATGCAACACCACATATTTCTTTTTTTTCTTAATTACCAAACAATGATTTTGTTCATGTATATAACTTCAGTGCTTATACATCCATATGAACACAATATGCATATTTTCCAGCTAAACGTACAACACTTTGAAGACCAAAACCTATTCAGAATTCATGTGGTTTGTGTGATTAATAAACAACCCCAATGACAAAGGGGGTTCTTCTTACTTAAATACTGGTGTTCTGGGTGGTCTGCTTCAGAGGAGGTTCACGTTTGTTCAGCTTGGTTAAGAGGTAAGCCAATGCTACTTTAGCACCTAAGGCTGAATGACCACGTGACAAACAGATAGCACCGCCCACAAGAACCAGACCTTTTGCTATCAGTTTCTTTGATGGCTTTCTCAATAACTTCTTCTGTTTGACTACTTGAGTCAGTACTTCTTCACCACCATTAGTTCCTATGGACGCTGTGGCATCCACTGTCTGGCTTTCTAACTCTGATGGAACCTGTAGGAATGTCAAAGAAGTCGAACATGTGAAACAAAGGCCAAGACCAAACCGGTTGCTTCAAGCATCTCACCTTTGTGATTAAGCTGAGAGCAGATAAAACGGACAGTTGAGGTCTATGACTAATTGCAACGTAATTACGAAATGCATTTTCCATCTTACAAACATAACTCCATATGCCTTTGGAGAAAGCGAGCTTGGCCATCTCAACATTTAACCCAGCATTTTCCTGGTGAAACATTTTGATCTCACAAGCATTTCTTCCGGGAACTGGACAGAGTATAAAGGTTTAGCAAGTGATGCATCAAAGGCAATCAATATACGATCTATTCAAATGATAATGGTTAAGTCGAATTATGGACAAACACACCAGTTACCTCTCCTGATCCGCCAACCAGATCTAAAGTGACTCACACGTACATACTTCCTCTGTCGCGGTACCAAACTGTGATCACATTCCTAGTAAATAACCAAAAATCACACACAAAAGAAAAAGTAAATCACCAAGCTCCATGACAGAGAGAAGGGAAGTGCTAGTTCATTTTAAGAAAAAACCTTTGTGAAACAGTAGAAGTTGTTCTTTCCCTCCCACAACTTCCAAGCTAGAACGTACTCCCTTGATGTCAACAAGGGAAACTTTTTGAGAGTGCGACCAATCTCAATTCCGGTATTGGTGTCAACCTGAAGTTGGTGATGATCAACAACAGTCTTATCCCATTGCTTCCTAAAATGATTGTCCATGTAAAAGTCTTTCAAAATCTCAGCGGAGCAATCCTCAAATACAGTTACACTTAGGTACTTCATAGGACCACCATCCTAACAACAACAACAACAAAAAGAACCAATGGAAATAAAATCCAACTAAAAAAAAAGGATTTAAAGTTTTGTATTACATTTGGTTTGCAGCGTTTAGCAGAGTATGAAATTCGATGGTTGGTTTTGTGAATAACATGTTCCCAGACCTCATTGGTTTCTTCCCCAAGATTTTGGATCAAACATTTCAAATCTTCATCAGAAACAAGTGTGGATGTCCTAAAAAGGAGTTAACAAATGATATGGATAGCTGTCAAAGAAACCATAAAAAAAAAAAGAAGATGATGATCAAACCTTGGTTGGAAATGGGGAGGGGAAACAGAGTGGGCAATGGAGGGGGAGAAGAAGCGTAATTTGAAGAGAAAGATTAAGAGAATCGAAATAGCGGTGGCCCAAGCTCCTTCATAAACAGAAACAGATGGCCGGAGAAATAGGTCGGAGGAGAGATACTTGATTACGCTATTCATCTTCAGATCGAATCTGGTACAGCTTTGCCAAAATCTGTTAACTTAGTTGAGGAGGAGGCGTCGTGTAGTGTACAAATTCAGGCCAACTTACTCAAACTCATGTCTTGTCCCTTCCTTCCTTGCTTGTTCCAGTACTTGCGCATCCACCAAGCCAACCGGGTTTTCTCACTTACTCCGCCTTTTTCTCCTATTTGTTTCTCTTCCCCCCCTAATATTTTACTTCTTCTTCTACTTGACCCTTTCTTTTCTTTTCTAACAGTTTCACCCTTTCTTTGACCCTTTTATCAGTCAAAGGGACTCTAAATTTTGTGTACCAATGGTTAATGGCTATTTATACACCTCCCATTAGTATCATATTGACAGGTCAGACTCTCTCCATATTTAAGACCACAAACTGAACCAAACCCCACACATATACTGTGACAGTGAAGCATCCATCACCTAACACAAAAATATGGATTAATTTTCAGTTTTTTAATATACGTGGAAGAAATGAAGTGTCACAGAATCTTTGATTATCTTGTGGATAAGGCAACAATTTATTCTATATGGATTCCTTCCTTCACAAATCACAATCATCATACATCTAAAGCTAATATGTGGAGAGAATCAGAAGAAACCAAAATCATTTAAATGAAAGATGAGGGGACAAAGCTATACAGCTTTTCTACTTGTATGTATTCTGTGTTTCAAAATTCAATTAAGACTACAAGAAACAACATGAGAGTAGTATCTTTCATACACCTTTTATCAACCCATTAAAACTTTTACCTGGGCCTTATTGCTTTGGGAATAACTACTAATGTTTAATCAGGCCCACTGTAATTCATAACATATGTATGCGCAGATTAGATGAACAAATATGTTATGTGTGATATGACTTAAGTGGTCAGCTTTGATGGGGACAAAGAGGTTGAATTATTATTGGCCAGAAAAGCGGAATTCATTTGATGTAAATTCCAAAAGTTAGAGATTATAATATGTCAGGGATTAAGACATCGCACCACTTGGTAAGTTTGATATCATCTAACCTTTACCAAATAAATTGGTCAATAATACTCAAATGCAAGAGGATTAAGAAAGTACAATGAGTTCATTTAGATAAGAATATAGGAGCATTTACTGTTACCACTCTAATATTCTCTTTTTTTTTTTTTTGTCTGTAAAACTCCTTACCAGAATTTGGAGGGTAAACAAGGCTAAATACTTAACTAGACAAACAACACACTAATTGATCACTGAAAATAAACAATCTAAGGAAACAGTGTCCTTTAATCAAAGTTGAAACACAAGAACATTGATAACTTTAATTTCTTGTGTAACCCTCGTTCCAAAACAATCGGACCAAACACAAGTTCTATGTAATGTAATGATGTAATATGATTTAACACTAACTAAAATATTTGAAACATTATTTCGAATTGTTCTTTATAAAGTGGACTAACTTTGCAAATTTTGTGTGGGTGTGTTTTTTGTTCTTGGCCCATCTAATGATATACTAGTTTTGTCTTTCATTTGCTATTTTAGTGATTACTAGTAATTTACCATTTAGAAACAACTAACCTTTACTTAATTTCTTAAATCATAAACAAAAGAAGACTGATATACTATCATATAGTATATATATCATGGACACTAACTTAGAATTAAAAAATAGGGTGGTCTCCTTTGAAATTATAAACTTATCGAAGACGGATTTGTTGGTTTCATTTCATCAAAGCATCTTTTGTTTTTCCAACTCCCCAAGTTGCATATGATTGATCTTAAGAAAATACTTTACTATTAATTAATTTTAAACATCATATCCCCACCACCACTACTACTAGTCACAAGTGTTCTAATGGAGCGTGTGTTTTGAGTCTTTTGACTGCGAGAAATTCAGTTGGTACGTCGTGTACACGCTCCATCAAGTTAGAGACAGGAGACACAACTCACAAGTAGTACGTAACAAAGCAGTGAAACTTATATCTCTCAGTCTCTTCCTAATCTGAGGTCCGTCTTTGCCAGTAATATGAACAACCACAACCTCTTGTACATTGATGGAGGAAACACTTGTTCTTCCTACTCTCTTTCTGATGGAGATTTTCAAGATCTTGACAACTTTTCCTTGTCGGAGGAGCAAATGGAATTGCAGTTCCTGTCTGACGAGCTCCAGTTAGCCATCACAGACCGTGCCCAGACCCCTAGGCTTGATGTAACGTTTTACAAGGCTAATAATGTTACTAGTCTCTTGGGACTGTGATAAAAGTGTGTTTGTCTCCTTAGCTTTTGGTTTTTATCTGTTTTCAGGAGATCTACCAAGTGACTGGATCGAATCCTGGCCAAAACAATGTAATGCCTGTTTTATCACAACAGACTTCAGCAGTTAACCAAAAAACAAGAATGAGATGGAGTCCTGAGCTCCATGACTGTTTTATAGAGGCAGTGAAGAAGCTTGATGGCCCTGAGAGTAAGTTAAAGCATCTTTCTTATATATATATGTCTCTCTCTTCTTTCACTAGATGAAATTTTCTATAACAAAGCCGATGTTGTAATATCATATTAATAATATGGCAGAGGCAACACCAAAGGCTGTAATGAAGATGATGAATGTTGAAGGTTTGACAATCTATCAAGTGAAAAGCCACTTGCAGGTACTAACTCAATCAGAGTTGTATCTGACAGAGTTTCAACTACATAACACATAATTAGCTGAAACTCTTTTGATGCAGAAATATAGACTAGCCAAGCACATGCCAGAGAGAAAGGAAGGTAAAGCCAACTTGACTTCTTACCTTGGTCATGTTAAGACACTTTTGTTTATTGGTTATTCTCTCCATTGTTTTGCAGAGAAGAAGACTGGTAGTAATTCAGAAGACAAGAAACTTGCTTCACATACCAGTGAAGCACAAGGTAGAAAGAGAGGGTGAGACTTGGCTTCTTGGATATAGATATATATACTTCCCAACTCATTCTCGTTAAAAAATGATGTTGTCTTTTCTTGATGGGCAGAGCCATACAGTTAACGGAGGCTCTAAGAATGCAGATGGAAGTACAGAAACAATTGCATCAACAGCTCGAGGTAATAACACATATTTTTCATTCCAAGATTTGCTTTGCTCTCTCAACCAATCCAATAATATACTTTTTGGTACATTGGTGAATGCAGGTACAGAGATCGCTTCAACTACGGATAGAAGAGCAGGCCAAATACTTGGAGAAGATCTTGGATGAACAGTGCAAAGCTGCAGCCACCTCCAAACAACAATCTCAGCTTTCATCATCTGCTAAAGATGACGAATGTGAAACTTCCCCGAAGCGTCCAAGGTTTGAGAGAACTGAACATCCCACTAGCTAGTAACACTAGTTTCTACACCTCTATTATTTGATGTAAATATTTGAGTGTTATATGGTAAGGGCATCCACATCAATGAACCCCCCTTGGGGTTCATCTTTTCTTCTTTTTATTATTAAATTTTTTTGTTTTTCTTTTTTGTTTTTTGTTTTTTTTTTTTTAAAAAAAAAAAAAAATAGATCAATCGCAGGCCGCCACGTGTCGTGGGGCCCGCGAAACAGTGGTGATACGGGTTCACCAGAGAGAACCCCAGAGCTACGGGTTCATCACTGTTCATTTAGAAAACTGTGTGAACCCCCTTATGAACCCCTTATGAACCTTCAATGCACTTGCTCTAAGATAGCTCAATTGTTAGTGTTTACTACAAATAAAAATATGATGAATATATATTGCCAAATTCCTAGCTATTTTGACAAAAGAATCAATCAACAAATGAGATTACAACCAAATACAAAACAGAAGACCCATAGAGATTTGAGGTTAGCATTGCATAGAAACAAATAGAATCCGAGACTGTTGAGAACCCTTCATCCAGCGACACCCTTGATCATATTGACACTGTGCAGAGCGGCATGAAGTTAATACGCAGTCCCATTATCTGCAGTATCAACAAACCGAACTTTGTTACTCGTTTCTAGCAGTCGCAGCTACACAAACAAACAAATCCAAATATAGGTAAATGGCCTCATCAGATAATACCTTGTCACACTGGATTCGGTTAGCTTGCTTGTTGTAGTTGTACACTAGTTTCCGTACCAGCGCTTATCAGTTTTATTATGTGAATATGGTTGATAGCTCACAGGATATGATATATACCACTAATTGCAACGCAAAATCAAAAGAAAATAATCTAAGTATTTAGGGTTACTTGTTTGTCTTCTGTTTCAAAATGTAGGTAAAAACTCCAATATTAAAAAAAAAATTTACTTTGAAAATTTATTACTTAATTTAAAAAATTCAATCAATTATTAAAAAAATTATTTCTACCACCTTATTGGTACCATTATTCATTTTTTAACTTCACTAAAGAGACATTTTCATAAATACATTCTTTATTAAGAAACAAATGACTCCTAGATTAATTAGAAGTCCACAAAACTTTACCCAATGTTTTGAAAATCGGATCGGACACCGACTCGGTATACCTACTGGTTGACTGGTTGGACCGGTTCAACCGGTCGAACCGGGTTTTCTATTTTTTAAAAATTTAATATATATATATATATATATATAATCATATATTTACATTATATAGGTCTAGAAAAAATTATATATATAATATATTTTCTTTTCTCTTTATTAACTAGAAAAATGAACAATAATCATAACTCTAATTATATATATCTGGTTTTCAAAACCATGACTTTACCCCACTTTTCAACTCTAAACTTTAAATTTTAGTCTTTTAGATTAATTAATCATAAGGTCATAAGTGTTTTTTTCTCTTTTAAAAATGAAGGTAAAAATGGTTAAGGTAAACATAAAAAGTGGTATTATGAATGTAGTACATTTTTTTCTTGATTACATGATATTCAATAAATAAAATTTCATGGTTAGAATATTTAAAAAAGTATATTCTAAAACAAAAGAATACTTCTAAAACTACTTCTATTGTGAAACAGAAGGAGAGTAAACTCAATAGATCTAACAATAAATATCGATTTGATGTTTTGTAGTATTAGTTAAAATAAGGAAATTCCAGTTAGATATTTATTTATTGTTAGTATTTTTCATTAGACATAATCATACTTATTTATAGGAGGGAGTACAAAATTTGCTTGCAGGAGTATAATACGAACATGTAAAACGTTTTAGTTATTTGGTTTAATAAAACCTTTTATAAGGCATTATGCTCTGTATTTTTGTATGCTTAAACAGTAGGATGACTGCCAGACAACAATTAAAAATGCATACCGCCCACTGTAGAATTATTTATCGTCTATGAATGGTCTTTTTATAACCTGAGAATAGATTTAGTAGTTTATGCAAAACATGTCAGTATCAGTGATTATTTTTTTGCCTTGGTCATTGTAAAATGGTCTGGCATTGTAATCTCCATCGCCAATTGTATATTTTGTCCTAGTAGTCATAAACATGGTTGCTTCTTTAAGAACAACATTAATAAACCGAGTATATCAAATGAATAGTTCATGGGAACAGCTGCATCTGAAAGCCTCGTGTGGCCCAAAGCCGTGGACGACCATTCATCTTTCGCTGTGCGCAACGGTGAACAATTCAATTAATTAATTAGCCAATGGTCATTACATGGATTTTAGAGATAATAATGAAAAGAGTAACTTGGCTAAATGTGGACATGTATTTGTTTATAGCTGTGCCACGTGTGTGAACAAGGCCAGTGTCATCTTAGTCATTTAAAAACAATGAAAGTTTGGAAGATTTAAATATCAGCCACTACCATATATGGTCACTGAATGTTAATTTGTTGAAGACTGAAATGAGTAATATTGAATGATGACGAAGAAGAAGCTACAACATTTGTAAGATTCAATGAAAGCGTGTGGAAGGTATTGGGTTCGATTGATATTGTGAGCTTGGAGAAGTGGAAATAATGGCCACAACAACAAAACCTTTAAAGTTGGACTTTCGTCAAACTTCTATTCTTTTAATATCTTGGAAAGAGACAAAACTAATTTAATTTTCTCAATAGTTTTCAATGTAATTTAGAAATAGACAAAAGCTCTCAAATATAATTTTTAAGTATTTTTTTATATAGATCTAAAAAAAATATCAAAATATACTTTATTTTGTAAATTTTAATATATTTTTTAATTTCAAATTTCATTTCTAAGACTTCAATTTATAATTCTAAACTATATTTTTAAATTATTTAATTCAATGAGTATAAATGTATATTTAAACCGTTTTGCAAAAAAAAAATTTGGTCATTGCGGGATCATCTATATTAGATAGAACGAAAACCCTTGGAGAATGTGCAGAGTATTGTGCATTCCATAACGATACAATAATATTAAATGTACTAGCCCCCATGCATACGAATGTGCATTCCATTATGATACAATAATATTTTGTATGTTTTGGAACCTTACAAAAGCTTCCCTTCATTCCAGTCTTATGGATAAACCAAAACCCTTGCAGAGAACTTCTAAAATATAGTCATGGCACCAACCGATATCTACATACATGCATTGTTTTTGTCCTTCTCTTTAACATGATTGAGACATTTTAATCCTCCTCAACTGATGAGAATTTGAAATTAGCAGTTGAACAATGTGTTATAATACCACACATTATATAAACACACATAAAAAGCTACGAATTGATTTTGAGTAAGATACCAATATCTAGAACAATTCCTAAATTTGGAATAATATTACTCTTTAGACACTTATAACTAACAACTATATTTATGATTTTTTCTTTATAAATTTCACTTTATTCATTTTCTTTTCCTCCCCGAGAGATTTTTTTTTTTTTTTTTTTTTTTGATTAACCTGGGGGTATCCCAGACCCATGGAGAGGTCCAGACTAATCCCCAAGGGGAGGTGCAGCCCACGGATAGACCCTCTCTCCGGGTATTCAAATGGGCCCTAAAGCATGGACCCATATCCGTGTAAGATGACCAGGATAATTGTGACTTAGTTTCGCGCAGCAGGTGGATCGAACCTGAAACGTGTTGGCGTCCCAGTCCCGTCTCCTTACCACTCGACCACAATCACCCGGTCCCCGAGAGATATTTACGAATCTCTTTTGGCTTCTATATTGATAGTCTTCTATGGGAGGAATGATTTTGGTCATTATTATGAAAACAAGAAGGAAGATCTAATCAATCATACCTTCAAATACATTCATGGAAACACAAAGCGTGTACTTATAATCAGATTCAATCATTGGTAGCTGGGCATATAAGAAAACAATAATTTTGACAGAAAAATGAATCCTCCCATAAATCAAAAAAGAAAATGAGAAAAATAAATGTAAACCACAATCCCTTTCTAAATACCATAAAAGTCAAGAAACTTGTCAAATATAATTATCAAACTAGACCATAACCCGCGCGTCCGCGCGGGTGTGTGTTTAAATTTTTTTCTACATATTTTTGATATCGTGACTTCTTAATTTAAAAAGATAACTTAGAGCTGGACAAAAAAAATCGAAGCCGAAGAACCAAACCGAATCCGATCCAAAAAGTAGTATCAAACCGAAACAAAATTTGTTAAATATTCAAATAGATTCAAAATTTTGGTATATGGAAAACGGGTTTATAAATAATTTTTTTATTTTACTTGATAATGTGACAGTTGATGATATTAATTCATTGTTTACTTGTATTATACATTTTTAGTTCTTAGTAATAAATAACTAGGTATTGTATTCTATTTTCACAATTAAAAAATCACATTAGTTTAAAACATTTTCTATAACCAGTAATTACTTAACTATTTGGTACTTTTTAGATTTTAAATAATTCATTAAAAATTCATGTACAATAATATTAAAACATAAACCATAATTTTGTGAACATATAATAAAACTGTGATTATGAAATAAAAAACAAAAAATATTTTAACTACGTATAAAATATGTAATACTTTTAGTTAATTTAGACAAGCATAATTTATTTGTTTTATTAATTGAATTATAAATAGATCTTTAGTGGGCTTTATTATATTAGTATATTGTAATGCACTCGTATTAACTTATAGTAAATCAAATGGGTAAATATAATGTCGAAGTAAAACAAATGGGCTAAAATAGGTAGTATAAGATAGTATATAGAAAATGAATATTCTTTTTTATTCATTTTATATATTCGGTTTTCTAATATTTAATTATTTATGCAGTATATGATTAGTCAAGGATACAAATTGTTTTCAAAAGATTGATATCTTCAGTTAATATGATAGCAATAAATTAGGGATATTGTAGATTAAATTAAATAAGTTGGAATGTTATTGATATTAGAAATCTTTTGTGGAGCTAATTAAGATAGAGAATGTATCTAAAATCGCAGACATTAGATATATAATACATAATTAATTGATTTGATGAAACCATGAACTTTGTAGTACATATTCCACTATACACAAATCTGGATATTAATTTTTCTTTTAAATAAACTATATCTAAATATATACTACATGGCTTAGAAACCATTTCGTGTACTACACGAAAACTGGTCCTTCACAATGATGATTTGTAAATATTTTTAACATGGATGTTTATGTTATGCACTCAGACTGAGATTTCTAGTGGTAGAAGAAATATAACTGAATTATGTTCGGTTAGAGAATACTAAATTTATCAACTTATTATTGATTTGGTTTACCCGAGTATAACCTTATATAGTTCAGTTAGACTACTCGAATTAAGAAATCTGTGTAATGTTTAAAATGTATTTAAGGATAGAATATTTTTAGTGGCAAAAAGTGTAATATCAAACATGAATGAAGGTTTATATTTAAAGTGTACTTCAGTTTTAATAGAATAGATGAAATCGTCTAGAAATCTAACAAAATTATTAATAAGCAGAAAGGAAAAGAAACTGATTTTGGGCTCGTGTAACGCAGTTGAAATACGGCCCATTTGAAAAAGACAGACCCGGTAAGTATGGGGTAAAAAGCGTAGGTGAGGATGAGGTGTATATAAAGCTTGTATCTGTCACTCCAAACCCTCACAGATTCTTCTTCTTCCTAATATCAACCGGAGATATGACTTCCGCCTGTGTTAAAAACGCCGTTGTTTCGCCGGCGGGATACTCTGTGTACAGTCGAATGTCTTTGAGGCGAGAAGAAAGGCCCTCTGAAAAGGAAGATCCGGTGGTGGATTTTGAGTTTTGTCCCGAAGATCCCGTCACAATGCTCTCCGCCGACGAGCTCTTCTCAGACGGAAAGCTCGTTCCTTTGAAGTTCTCTGGACCCGAGATGAGGCCGCAGACTTCCAATGTCAACACGGCGGAGGTCCGACGGAGGCTAGAGATGGAGATGTCAGAACTGTTCTCCCCGAAAGCTCCTCGTTGTACGACCAGGTGGCGAGAGCTTTTAGGCCTCAAGAAGCTTCTTAAAGACAAGGCACATGAATCCAAGCAATTTATTCAGCGTGGATCGAAATCATCCGCCGCTTCGTCTCCGTTGCTGAAGGAATCAGAAATCTCCTCGATCGCATCTTCACGTCTCTCTCTATCATCGTCCTCTTCCTCCGGACACGAGATGGATGAACTGCCAAGACTCTCGCTTGACCTCGACAAAACCAGTCCGAATCCCTTTGCTCCCTCACCCAGGATCAGATTAGCAAAGCCGAGGCGTCCCGTGGACGGGGTTGTCACCGATAGTCCGAGGCTTAACGCATCTGGTAAAATCGTGTTTCATGGACTTGAAAGAAGCTCCAGCAGTCCCGGAAGCTTCACCGGCGGACCCAGACTGAAGCAGCACCATGGAATGCCTAGATCCTACTCTGCTAACGTCAGAATCACACCGGTGCTTAATGTTCCGGTTTCTTCTCTGAAATCAGGCCTCTTCTTCGGCCAGATGTTCTCTCCGGGGAACAAGTCGCAGTTACAGAGCAACGGCAAAAACCGGGCCTATCGAACCAGACTTGAACCGAAATGCGTAAATCGGAGAGGGAGAATCTCATGTTTAAACTAATGTTCTATTTGAGGGCAGAAGATGTAAATACAGTTATCTTTCTCGGCTTGTCGCATTAATCACGTTCTAACTTCTGTAATGAGTCGTTGGTTTTACACGGAAATAGTATCGGACAGCAATTAATTTACTACACAATTAAAAAATAAATAAACAAACAATAATCAAATATACTAGTATTGCTCTGTTAACGTAAAGTTGGATGAATGTGATTGCCATGATTTGGAGTGAATTAACCTAAAATTGTTGGAATGGAAATCATATAAAGTGATTTTTGTTAAGGGATAAGTTTCTGGAAAAAGGCAGATGCATGCTAAAATCATCTTTTGTGTTTCCCCTAATCATGTGTTTGCATGTCTCTCTGTCAGTGAAGATCTTACCCTTGCAAATCCCCCTCACTCTTTCAACTTGAGAATATGTCTACTATTCAAAAGGAATACGACAACATAATAATTAGCTCAATTTTAAAGAAACAAGTACAATAGTTTAATGAGAAAACAAAACAAAAAGGCAGCTTTTTGATTTGGTTTAAAAGTGGAGAGAAAGTACTAATTGGAAGTGCATGTGTAGAGTATAGAGCCATAGACTGATAACTTGGTCGGCGGAGAATCAATCACCATTTACACTCTTTAATCACTTTTTTTTTGCATTGTTCAAAAAAGTGACAGCGTTGCTCATCTGTTTATTTTAAAGGATGCTAAGCCTTCAGGGATTTGATTACTCACTACTATTTTCTTAATAGGATGATGGATATTTTGAACTATATATACTTCTGATTAGTAACCTAAGTTCGTTTATTTTAAAAAACAAATTAATCGATTTGATTTAATTTCATTAGTCTGCTCGGCAGCATGAGGTTAGACTAACTGATTGTCTAGACACAACTAAAATGGCAACTCTTAATGAAATTTAGTTGAAGCTTCAGTAATAACATAGTATTCTTTTTGAATCTGCTGTCTAGATAAATGTTTAATAGTAGTATAATAATATATGTTTGGAGTTTTGAAGAGACTGAAGAGGCAATTAACGTATAATATATAGTATATAAGTAATCAAGGGACAGATGAGATCTGGGATTACTGTTGAGGGTCAAAGCGTGAAGAGAGCTGTCATTCCAACGTAGTAGCTAGCTGCAGACTGTAAGTAAATCAAGTTCGTTCCCTCGCATAATTGTTATTACTATTATTATTTTCAATAAAATATTAAAGTTGTTCATGTTTCTTGAACATCATTTCTTAAATCCCAGCCGTTGGATTCTCATCTTCTCAATCGCCACAACATGACGACAAGAACACATGCATATACACATTATGCATTTATAAAGCACAATTACATTTTTTTATGAAAATATTTTAGAAAATTTGTGAGTGTAGTAGAGTTATCATATCAAGCACGGGCAACCACTTCATTAAGTCATGCGAGAAGTAGCCACTATTAGGTCAATAATAGGATCTACTAATACTGTTGTCACTTTATAAACGACAACAAATATTAAGCCTACAAATTTTATTGCATGTTTTAAATAAAATAAAAAACATCTAATGTGGTGGGTCTTCTTACTTATTGAATGCCAAAAAAATCTAAAAAATATAGATCTGAAGATTGAAATAATCAATGCCAAATCGTCTGATGGGTTTTCTTTTTCTTCTTCTTGTCGTTTGTTTCTCTATAGCAAATACTAAAAATCCAAATTGAATTACATTCAAATAGCTAGTCAAATACAATGTCCTAAAATCAATAATATTATGTGAAGTAGACATTATACAATGAATCATTTATAAACTGAAAAGGTAAATAAATAAAATGTAAAGGAAATGAATGAGAGAACGTGATGGTTCCCAGTGTTGTGCCCTCTGTAAAGATTCTCTACCTCCCAATTGATTCTCACTCTGCCCTTTTTGTATCTGTCCTCTTTTTTCACTTCCTAATATACAAATGTGACGACAAATGGATTATGTAGAAAAGGCCGACAAAGAATAAAAAGTTAATTATAATTAATCGTTTCCTAAAGTATTTTTAATCCATGAAACGGCGATTAAAGTAGCATATAGAGTTTATAATCAGCAGCTACTCTTGATCATCCCCTCACGCTGTGTTTCCTTATATCTACTACTAGACTTGACACGTTATCAAATATTTGAATCATATACAACTCAAAAACCATATTTTCTGATTTGTCTTTTTGTAAATAAGCTTTTTGTGTGATTGACCTATTTGGGATGCGGAACATAGAGAGTAGTTGGAGAGAAAAAGGACAACTTGAGCTGGGCTCTTAGCTGTTCGGTACATAGAACCAGAGGCCACATCGAATAGTAATAATCGAAGACAGGTAATAATCAAAGAGGTAAGAGAGAAGACAAACAAACAATTTTTTTTTTGAAAGTCTGTCTTGTAAGTGAACATATAGTGTATAATAAGTGTTTATATGTATGTTTTGGTGTAACAAGTTGCAATGATAGAGCCTATATTGGAAATTTATTGACCGATGTGTAAAAAGCCCTGCAGGCCATTGTCTTGTCCTCTTCTTATCTTCCTCTGTACATCTACGTACTTTCTTGTTCTTGTTGCTCTCTCACTTTTGTCTCTCTCTCTCATTTATTATTCCTCTCTCTCTAACTCCTTTCTAATTTTGTATATGGATATTGAAGTTGATTGTAATTTTGACCCCACTCGTTAATAGGTTTCTCTAGAGGTGAAATTAATTTTTATTATTTATGATTTGATTCGTAGTTTGTGGATATCTTGCTTTAGAGAAATATTGATATTCGACTTTTCGGATATCTAGATTTTTTTTTGGATATTTACGAAAATTTATGAAAATTTACGGATATCTCATGCATTTTGTTTAATACAAGTAAATCTAAATAATAATAATAAATTGCTTTCACTAACTATATTTAACACAATATAAAATAAATAAAAATTAGTGAAATTATATATTCCATAATTTTTTTAAAAATAATCAAATTTTCTAATAAAACACAAAATTTTAGAAAAATTGTAATTTATAAGATTTAATATTCATTTTTAATTTAATATATTTATAAGTAATTTTATAAACAAAATTAATAAAATCATATGTTAAAATAATAATTATATAAAATTATACATTTAAAACTCTATATTTAATTATATATATACATCCATTTTTATAAAAGTCGGAGCGGATCGGATATGCGACTCTAATTTTTTTAGTATTTGTGGTTTGCTTCAGTTTTAACGAATATTAAATTTTAATATTTGATTTGCTTCGATGACTTACGGATATCCAAATTTTTTAAAACTAAATTGAAACAATTAACGAATAAAATCAAATTTAACGAATAAAATGTCTAGCCCTAGATTTCCACACAGACTCACAACTTGTGGATCCTATCCCTAGCAACAGCTGCTGTATTATTATTTTTTTTCTTTTTTCGGAAGTTCAAAACACTTAATTTTGCAATTACCGTATATTTTCTTTATACTTCTAACTTCACTCATGATATTAGGAATTATTTCTAATAAATCACTCGCTTATCATTCTATTCAGTTTAAGCGCACATGATTTCAAAACTTTTTTTGGATGTGCAACTAAGAAAGTAAGTGCATTTTAGTACATTGCCATATGATACTACATTTAATTTTAAACCTCAATTATTAGTTTGAAAGATAAAGTTAAAGGAGACCTTGGCTTGAGTTGGGTCAATTAAAAGAGACATAGCCTTGAGTTGGGTCAGTGTCTCTAAAAGATTAGGGTCTATGACTTTTAAGCAAACGTTTTTATCTTAAGACCTCTTGAACCCTACTCTATTTTTGATTTAAAGCTCTATTTTGAAATGAAATTTTTTTTCAAATCCACTCCATATTAAACTCCAAAATAGAGTAATGGGTAGGACTATTCCATTTTGGAGTTAAAATTTTTTATTTATGAAAAGATTCTTTTAGTTTTGAATTTTTTATTTCATATTTAAAATAATATAATATCATAAAAAGAAATATGTTATTCCACAAAAAATATTTAATAATTTTACATAAGAAAATCATAAACTAATAAAATTAAAACTAAACATAAATAATATAATATCAAATAAATGATTTAATAATTTGGTAAATTGTTTTTGGAACTACCAAGATCGGTGAAGTATTGTTCAAACATAATAGATGAGTTTGTTTATCTTATGGGTCAATATTTTGATTTGATAACGTTTGTATATGTTAAGCTTAATATATGCACAAACATTTAGATCTTGTACAAAATTCAAATTACAATATTTTTTTTCTTTATGCTCTTTTAATGCATAATTTTGTTTTTGAACTAATTTTACCAACTGAAACTGGAATAGAAGTTCTATCCGAAGATACTGAAATTGCAAAAAATGAAAATGTCTGATTTTAGAATTTTCTTGTTCGATTTGAGAAAATCTAAGATAATTATTTTTATTGTTCATTACGAAATACATTAGTTGGTCATCTATGGAAAAATATTTTAATGCTCATTACTAAAACAAATATGGTATCTTATATATTTGTATGATTTATTGTATTTTTAATAATAAATGTTTAATTTAAATAAAATATATTTAATGGAAGTTTTGTAAACATAAAATAGTGTGGGTTAATTGTTAAATTTTATAAGTGGAAAATATTGCTAACAATTATTAACTAAAAAGAGAATTATTTGAGAATATTCATTTTAGAGTAAAAAATAGAGTAATAGATTGAGTATAAATCAACTCTATTTTGGATTGAAAAATAGAATAATAAATTGGAGATGCTCTTAAAATGGAGTTTATAACATTTCTCAGTTGGTGTAGCTATTTCGAAAACTGAAAACTATTCCATTACAAGAAGAGGGATACCAAAGTCTGAATAAAAGAGTTGTGTTATTTCACATTGTCCTTTTGTCACGTGACTTTATATTTTCTTCGTTACAGAAGAAATGGAAACATATAAATATATATGGGTTGCTTTTATTATTTTTGGTCTTTAGTATGTTTGGCTTTTCATGGCGTTTTAGTCGTGTACAAAACATAATGTCTTCTTTACCGTTCTGAGAAAAAAAAGGGCTTTAGTTCCATTTTCATATATTTATAAAAATGAAAACCAGGCATTGATTGATCCACGTACGATCAGGTAATGAGTCTTTGGTTATGAACACTAGACAAAAATTTCAAGCAAGGCTCATAAATAGTACTCGTGAGTCCATTATAGGCCCACTATCAAAACTTTTTTGTACTACAAACTAAACCGGATGCAAAAAGAGGAATATGATTCCAACTCTTGAGTCGCAGACTAGAGAGTAGGGTTGATTCGGGACAAGATTGCAATGACAAAGCTTGAGATTTTTCATATCGTGACCTTTGTAAACCATAAGTGAATTTTCCACCGGCAGCAATATGAGGTTCTTTTATGACCTCGAGCGAAATATATAAACCACATAAGCATATTACCTAAGCATACTTAAGAGATTGAGTGTCGTGCAACAAAACTTCTTGTAAGGCTATATAAACCAGATATAAATAGTGAGGATCCAACTTGAATGAAATATGTTGACATAGAAATGAGAAATAGGAGAGAGTTCAAGAGACTAAGAGCTGTCACTTTCTATTTCTGCTGAGCCATACCTCATTTGGACTCTATTATTTGTTTATGAATTGTCTACAGAAAGTTTTATATTAGTTTCCTTGTTTAATATTTCTGTAAACAATCTATCTCTCTATTTAAATAGTGTAACCATGAAACATATCAAGTAAGGAAATTATTTTTTTCTCAATTCTCTATGTAGAAATCTCTCATCTCTCTTTCTCTTGTTTATGCAAATTCTTCATGTTCTTCATTTAAACTCTCCTAATTTAATCAAATCTCACAAAATATCTTTTTTCTTCTTTTATCTCACCGGCGGCGAAAACATGAAGTAGGCGTTAGAAAAAGGAAAGAAAGATGAGAGCCAATGTACCACGTCTGTTGTTATATTCTCCGATAGCAGTTGATTCAACTTGTAGAAAATATATCTATCTTGTACCCAGAGTTAAGAGAGGAACAAATGTAGGTTGTATAGTGCGACAATATATGATTGATGTTTATATGTTAATTCTTGTGAAACTCTCAATTCCAATGTAAACTAAAACGATATTAGAATGTAAATGTGTGGTTTCTGAAATGTTATTTTCTAAATGGAGACTCTTCTTTTCACGTGGTATTATAGACAACTGAAGGTGACACAATATATATATAAATAATTATCGCCAGGGAAACGGTCTAGGTGGTATTATAGACAACTGAATGACAGAAAAGAAAAGCTAGCAATATCAGGTTGAATAATATTTGAAGCACCATTTTCCTGCGGATGTAGAGTTGAATCATCAGAAAACACAGTTGATCTAAACCTCTGAAAACCAAAGAGCTAGCTAGCTAAAGAGTTTTATTTAACTAATACCACAGTTTTCCATCATTCACATGTTTCTCAACGCTGCCAATTAGAGGCAATAGATTCAGCTTAGGTCGTTGCACCACATGTCCAGCAGGCCTAACGTCACAATAGTTTGGAAGAGGTTTACTGCTGCTGTCTGATTGATACAAGTTTAGATATGAATAGAATCGATGTCTTTCAAAAGGATGCCAATGTTTCACCAAACGTATATCTATGAAGCTGATTTAATTTTTAACTAATCTCGAAAGCAATAAATAAATAAATTTATTAACACCAATCGTGTATATATATATATGTGTGTTCAGAACAATGAAGAAATAGCAATCCACAATTAAAACAAATGATTTACAAAGAAAAGTTGCAGAATTCAAAAAGACAAAAGAGATGCGTAGCCTAGAAGACACAATCCAAAACACAGCAGCAGCACATTGCAGCCAAACTGCAGCAAAAAAACAATAATATTCATAAGTGATTCCTAAAACTAACTTGGGAAACTAAAAGATAATAATTTATAGCATAAAAAAATGATTATGGTTTGGTGACAAAAGATAAAAAGAAAGCTAACCATCCACGTAAAAATCCACCGCTGCCTTTGTTCTGGGTCTGATGTTGCACAATTTGGGGAGAGTCACTCAACAATATCTCAGGGGCGCCGTCACGTACGGTTTCTCTTTCAATGTCTGCTTCATTTCTGCATATATTTTTATAAGAAAACAATTGATTGATTCATATGAGAGAACAAACACTTGTATATTAAACTTACCATAATTCTGTTGAGCCATTTAGATATGTATGAGTTTGGAGAGCTGAAGGTGGATACTATTCTTGGAATTATAGTTCTTTTTTTTAAAAAAATCGTCAAAGTCTCTCTATGTATTTATATACATTTTACATTTTGCTTATCGTTTAAGACATTAACTAGAAGGTGGTGGCTGGGTTCTTCTTTGAAACTTCCCATTTCACACCGACCAACGACGGCGGAAGCGCGTTTCAAATAAAAGCGACGACGCATACCTCAATTTGGTCGTCTTCCAAGTTTCCATGTCAAACTTGTACGGGGCCCACTATTTATATATACATAAAAAGAGGATTTGTTTCTTTGTAGGAGATCGCAAACGTGACTTATTCTGAGTCTTAGATTATTAAAGTGATGAATGTTCATTCGACATATATACGAAAGAAACCAAATTGAATGGTTAACCATCATCCTCATGGACTTTTTGTGTTGACAAATGACAATCTCTATCTAACGAAATCAAAACAAAACCACTTCTTCTCCGCCCTGGAAGACAAGCATCCAACGCATTGCATAATGAAATAGTGAAAAGAGTAAAACAGTTGCGAACACATTAGATAAAAGAGCACTTCTCAACTAAAAGTAAAACATTCCAGGTGATGGCCAGAGATTTAGTCATCAATCCATCATACCAAAATCGTAAACAAAAACATAAATAAGAAACATGGTAGCGATATAGAAGAGCCCAAAAGAGTGAGATAAAGAGAGATGGTCTTGTTGGCTTTGCTCCTGCTTAAAGCTTGTCTTCGAAATCAGACAATGGAGTCATCTGTTCCTTCATACCCTTCCTCTTCCTGATGTCAGCCACCAGCGTTGAAGCCTGCGATCCTGCCTCAAGAGGATCGGACGACATCATCTCCCAATGATCAAACACACACTGAGGGAATGCCTGTCCTGAGGTTGCTGCCCTAAGCTGACTCGAGAATCCAAATGACTCCACCACCGGCAAGTAAGCCTTGATGTTGTACAATGGTGTTCCAGGCCTCTGCATCTCCTCAAACACATGTCCACGCTTCTGATTCAGCACACTGTAGATTCCACCAAGGGCTCCCTCTGGTGCTTGGATCTCCACCATGTAAACCGGCTCCAACAGTCTGGGCTTGGCAGTGATCTGCGAGGCATAGATAACCCTCCTCGCGGTTGGGATAACCTGACCACCACCTCTGTGGATAGCATCAGAGTGGAGCACCACATCACAAACCTCAAAGCAGATTCCTCTCATGTTCTCATCACACAAAGGACCTTCCTTGGAGGCCCACTGGAACCCAGCAACAACTGAATCCTTGATTTCATTCAGGTACTGAACTCCCTTACACATGTCGACAACCATGTTGGGCCCTGTGGTTTCAGGTCCAAACGCCCAGATCTTCTTTGCAAGATCCTTGTCCCAACCAAACTCCTCTGCCAAGATCTTGGAACGGATCTTGGGATCATCTCTTGGACCAATACGGCCTTCATCAATTGCCTCCGCAAGACCATCCTCCAAGGGCCTAGCCTCCATGTAGAGACGGTTATGCTTGTTGGGGGATTTGCTCATCACAGTACGGACAGATCGCTCCAAAACAGTCTCACGGAATGATACAACAGGGTCTGACTTGACGATCTCAGCACCACCCATGAAATCATCCTGAAGATCCTTCAGACAAATTTCAAGATGGAGTTCTCCAGCACCAGCCACAATGTGCTCACCTGACTCTTCCATTGTACACACAACCATAGGGTCGGACTTGGCCAGCCTCTTGAGTCCCTCAACAAGTTTGGGAAGGTCTGATGCCACTTTACACTGAACAGCAACACGGACAACAGGGGAGACGGAAAACTTCATTGCACGAATAGGGTGGGCATCAACTTCTTTCTCATTTGTCAGGGTAGCATTCTTGGTGATGAACTGATCAAGACCAACCATAGCAACGGTGTTACCACAGGGAACATCCTCAACAGTCTCTTGCCTCTTACCCATCCAGATGACAGTTCTCTGGACACTCTTGACGTAAAGGTCTTTCTTCTCGCCAGGAACAAAGTTGGGACCCATGATCCTGACTTTCATACCGGTAGACACCTTTCCGGAAAAGACACGACCAAAAGCAAAGAATCTACCCTTGTCTGAGGCGGGAATCATCTTAGAAACGTAGAGCATAAGAGGGCCATTTGGATCACAGTTTCTGATGGCAGTTGCATACTGATCATCGAGAGGACCTTCATACAAATTCTCAACACGGTACCTCTGTGCAGTGTGGGGAGATGGAAGGTGAAAGATCATCATCTCAAGTAGAGCAGTACTTGCAGGAAGCCATGTCTGCATGACACGCTTCATCAAAGGTTTACCCATGAGCTCCTTCTCATCAGACTTCATCTGGACACCAAGCTTCTGCAGCATAGGCCACAACTTGTCCTTCTGGTCATTCATGCAAGTGGCAATGATCTGCTTGATGGGTTCATAACAGAACTGGACAAACCCACGCTTGCAGGTCGGGGAACCAGTGTTTTTGCTGCTCCATTTCCTGGTGGCAGGGTCAAAGAAATTCTCACCCCACAGCCTCTCCATCATTTTAGTTTCATCAACACCAAACTTGGAAGCGTACATCTTGGCAAAGTTGGTCAGAGTGAAAGCCCATCCGTGGAGACCAGCAGAGAAGGCAACGGTTCCTTTCTCTGGGTAGACCTGAACATCTCCAAGTAGAGGATCCTCGTAAGTTGCCATGATGACATTAGCGTTCTCAATGACCCTCTGGAAAGTCTGGTAAGCCTCCTCACCATCAACCTGCAGCTCAAGGAAACACCTGTCCATCTTGTTGACAGTCAAGACAGGCCTAATCCTTTCACCAAGGGCCTGACGGAGCACAGTCTCGGTTTGCACACAGACACCCTCAATACAGTCGACGACCACAAGAGCACCGTCGGTAATACGAAGAGCAGCAGTGACCTCAGATGAAAAGTCAACGTGCCCAGGGGAGTCAATGAGATTGATAAGGTATTCGTTTCCATCTCTGGCCCCAGTGAAACTCTTCAAGGAAGCATCGGTCATCTCGTAGTAAAGAGAAATACCGGTGGACTTGATAGTGATACCACGTTCAGCCTCATCAGCACGGGTATCAGTCATACGGACATCACCAGCCACTTCTTGGGCAATGATACCAGCAGCAGCGACCAGGGAGTCAGTGAGGGTGGATTTACCTGTTGATAGAGATATAAAAATATGCATTAGTGCAAATGTGTTTGAAGCATAACAGAAAAGAGTACATATGAACATAATTAAAAAAAAGGAGGGGGTGAAAAAAGTACCATGGTCGACATGGGCAATAACGGACATATTACGGATGTTGTGTTTGTAGTCCATAATCCTACGAAGCTCATCAGCTGTGAACTTCACCTACAAGTTCATTAAAACAAATGTAATTAGCTTAGAATCAAGAAGGCCAGGAGCAAGTAAAAAAATAACATAATAAAAAAAAGGCTTACCATTTTGACTAACTTTTACTTGTCACCTACGAAAACTCTGCAATAACAGAGATAAGAATTAGGCAAATGAAACGATTAAAATATTTTCATCCCAAAATAGATTATAATCTTCTGAACTTGAGAGGTATATTGATAATATGTGTACAATCCTAGACGATATAACATTTGCATCAAAATATCCAAAAAAATCTTACGCAGTAGTATGATAACATAATACAAAAAAACATGCGATCCAAACTTTAACTGAATTAAAATAGCAAGCAAAAATTAGATACAGGTCAAACAAGAAGAACAGCTAACAATCAAATAGTACTTAGCCAAAGCTTTTTGATCTTATCTGAGTTTCATCTTTAAAAGAGTTGCACGATCAGATCTTAAGAAACGAGACAGACCGATTACAAAAAGAACCAAGAGACTGGTATAATAATAATAATAATAATCAAATACGATAAACAAACAGTGAGTATTGCTCAATCTAAACATCATAAGCTATAACTATGCAGATCCAATACAAAATAGGAATCAACAGTCGGATAAAAACACTTGGAAGATCGTAAGAGCATAACGAAGAAACGGACTAACCTTGAGAGGGGAACGAGAGAATGATAGAGCTTTGAGAGAAAATAGGTGCAAAGAGGCGTTAGATCCACTCGAAAGCTATATATAGTTAGTGAACGACATGCCTATAGTATATGCTTCATTTCTTCTAGGGTTTTTCCCTGTTTTTTCGTGAGCCTTAGTGGCCCATTTAATTTTGGCCCAATTGGTTGTGGCACAATAGTTTAAAATCTTGTTTTTTTTTTTTCATATTTGTGTGGACGATGGTTTGCGAGTGACATGTATTAATTTGTAAATTTTACCAATGGTTTTGCAAGTTTTTTCTCACTTAAATCGTCTTATGCTTTGCTGACTCTGTTTCAAAGAAGGATTATATACTCTTTATTAGTTATAACGTAAGCTGAGACGTAATATTTGTTTACGTTTTCATATTTTCTCTTGCTAAAGGTGCCGGTATATATAAAGAAACGTTTCTAACTTCTGTTGGCTTTAAAATAGGAGACAATACTTAATAAAACTCTTGGCAAAACATGAACAAAGCAGGCATCATTTGTCATAACATACCGAACATTAAGCGTTTCAGAAAATTGTACTACAGCCTTTCCAGAATCGGATGACAAGCTTCTTTCTTTCTCTGTCTTTGTTTTCTAGTATTATTACCTTACGAGTTGAAGCTTTGTGCTGAAGCTTTCTTGAGCTCAATTGCTCGTTTATAAGGCGGTGCGATCGGAGGCTGAATCGGGTCCAGACTCCGGTATGACGATCCATCTGCCTCTTTTGGGAGTGGGTAAGACCGGTCCGAGTCATACCCGCTTAAGTCACCACATGCCAAGAATGGGATATAAACTTTGTTGGGTCCCTCAAGCCAAGCACTACTGCAATCTGCAGAGTACCAAGAAAATAGAAAATCTCAACAACTAAACTCTCTTTAAAGATGTAATGTAACAGTTCAAAAAATCTTTCTGTCTTGCCCAAAAAAAAGTTAAATTCACATGAAGGGAGCATTTTTGGGTGAGTCATTTGAAAGGCTAACTACTCAACACTGCACAAGTTTTAACTTGAATAGCTTCTGATCTTGAAGATAAAGTTAAAGAGAGTTTTTACCGAGATCGCTGCCACCTGAAGGGCTCCCGACTTTCTCCAAGAGACGATGCAGATCTCTCGGGTTAAATCCTTCTGGCGGGGAGTAATTCTCGCAGACCGCAAAAGCCTCTATAACAACAAAGTAGAGAAATGCAATCAGAATCTCTAAAAGCAAATCATATTTGCACATGTGAAACTTATACTCTTTTACCTATACTAGAATTGCGGCTGCTTTTAGGTTTTGCAAAAGTCACAGTTGGGAAAAACAACTTCAGCTACACTTGGAAACAAACAATTTCAGCAAGAGAACCCGTTAGTTTCATAAGTACATCTAAAAACTTACCTGACAATACAAGAGACTTGTATCTTTTCCACGGAATATCTTTGCAATAAATTTTCCACCTTCTTTAAGAATATTGGTTACAATCGTTAAGCCCTAATGAAGAACCAGATTTGTTTATTGTTTGTTACCATTCATGAAGTGCTAAAACTTTTTTCAGTCATGACGTGCCGATTCTTATAAACAGAAAGCAAGCACCTTACCGCTAGTATAAGTTGGGATTGGACAAATTCATCCATGTCATGCAAACCGGTAACTGCGAACCAAATTGTGGAATTGCGTTATTTCGATAGCATGTGTTAAAAAATTGAATGGTGAAAAAGATTAAAACTTCTGCTATACCATCTGGAGCACCATCACAGACAACCAGGTCAGCTTTGCAACCGTCAAAGTGTCTAATGACCTTGAGAATAAAAAAACCCGGAAAAAGGTAAGGCATAGAAATAAACACAAACTCCAAGCATAACAGCTGAGGAATAAAAGAGATGCAGATAAATACTAGATAGGAGTCAAGAAAATTTCACCACTTCGGCAGTCCGGGCATTAGTTATGTCCCCTTGAACTTGGATTACACCTTCGATTGGAGCCATTGGCTGCAAATCAATGGCCACTATAAGAGGAAGATCTTCTTCTCTGCAAAGTGATTCAGTAGTTTGACATTCTCAACAAATGTGAATTACTAAACAAGCACAGTTTAAAAAAAAAAAAACGACGTTCAAATGTGGTAATTATGTGACAATTTTACACAATATGAAAACTTACTTTGACTCAGCAGAGTACTTTGCAGGAAGATACAGTTGACGACTCAAAACCTACAATGAGGTGCGGTGACAAGATTCAGAACATGTTTCCTTTATTTTATCCACTGTGAATCGATGAATTAGACATGAATTTTGAATCATCTCCATCTATCCCAATTTGATTTTCCTAATACCTATCACCTCCTATTACACTAACTAAGATCCCAACTCCTATGCAAAAGGGTTTAGCCTGGAAATCAAAAAAGTAATGTCTAGACCATTCCGAATAGTTCTTCTATGCAGAAAGATGGGCGGCAATAATCATGCAGGCATAAGAGATTATATAATTAACACAGTCGATTCACATTATGGCCCAATTTGAATAAATAATAAAAATAACAACCAAACCTGACTCCAGCTACCAGGTGCAGCACATAAATCTACAACCCTCTTCACTCCTGTATAATATAAAAAAGAGAAATAAGGAAAGTTTACATCATCGTTAACTGGTATATTATTACATTTTTTAGCTGAAGGCTTCAAAATGCTGCACTCATGCTCTAAATATTTGTTAGAGAAATGAATGATGTCACGTAAGTAAGATTATGGAGTCTAAAAATATTTGCTCAAAAAAAAGTTGGAGTCTATGGAGGAGGATTCAATCATGTGTGAGAATTCAGTAAAGAGGTGATGGTTAAAAAGGAGGGAGAGAAGACCATGGAAAATGTTGAACTCCTCATCAATCTGAAGAAGCTTAAAGGCACTTCTGGCACGCCATCCTTCTTCTTTGGCTTTCCGATAGTAGATATCCTACCAAAAAAAACACTCTCAATATACTGTCTGAAATTAAAAAAAAAGCGCAAATAAGCTAATAAATATGAATAAAGGGGCATACCCTTTTATCCCGAGAAGCTTTTCCCATGTCTTTGTAAAGAAGAAAGGCTTACTGTAAAGAAGAAAGTCGGACAGAGATAAGTTAAGGCAGAAGGATGTCTAATAAGAGGCATTCTATCGAACACATTGAGGGCACAACCAAATCGCAGAAGGAAGCAAAGAAAACCCGCCAAAATTAACGTACGAACTAAAAGCGAATTGAACCAATAGTTAGGCTAGCAAAGCAGAATTGCAAGCTAGAGCGAAGTGAATCAGACCCAACAAATCGTTAATGGTAATCAACTACAAAAAAGAAATGAAGAGAGTAACTCATCTAAACATCAAACAGTTACAACACAGACAAAAGATAAGCAAAGGAATATATTCGTTCCTCGCAATGTACCTTTGAAGGAAAGCGACTGAGAGGAAGAGACAGGGAGCGAAGGAGCCGCCGGCGGAATCCCGTTTTTAAGGCTGTAGGAGTCGTTCTTCTTTTGTGGGCTTACATGGGCCATTAAGTTTCGGCCCATTTAGCTCAGAATCGACTTAATTCGTCCCCATAAGCATCTAGTATGGTATTTATTCAAGCTTTGCTAACTTTGCTTTCATATGTTTGTTTTGTATTTATTAAATTAAAAGAAATAGGAACATATTTGTAATGGATTACATATTTGTTACAAAAAAAAAAAAAAAAATAGGAACATATATATCTCAATGAATCCATTACAAATAGAATTGGTCATGAGAAGAATATAAAGGGGTGATCGTAATCAAAGTTGTGTGTGAAGGTTTGGAGTTGGTGGTCGTTATCATTCATCATCATATATATATATATATATATATATATCAGCGCCCGCTTGTGAGAAGTCCCTTAAAGGATATGTAAAGATCATTGTTTTCTGTCCCGAATATCTCCTCCGATTTCCTCAACGTTTCCTAAGGCGCATGAAAGATGATATGATTTTTTTTTCCCTTTCTATTGGATTCAAATAACAAAATGACACACTTGTCATGTGTTAACTAATATTACCTCACGGCTCTGCTTCCGAGCGTTTAGTTCCTTGATGTTAGCCAGGAATGCGCTGAACTGCTCGTACGACAAACGGCTCCTGCAAAAACTCTCCATCATTCCCTCTAGCAATGAGTATTTCAGAACACTATGTAACATACCTGGCTTGTCTAAAGAACTCTTTCCCATCAATCCTCGCATGGCGCGCTGTATATTTAACACAATGATGCGGTGAACTTGGGAGTTTATATGTATACATACCACAAAACCCACATGTCTAAAAAATGCAGGCGTCAAGTTGTAACAACCTGATGTAGAATGTAAGCGAGGAGGAGAGTTTGGTACTGAAGATTGCTGGCTTGATGAAGACCACATGCGTATGTCATACTGTGAAGATGTTGGAGATGCAGCGCCTGAGAATAGCTTTGGCGATGAAGCAGAAGAGTAGCTTCTAGGAGACCCACCAGCGGATAAGATCTTTGGTGTTCCGCTTGGAGTTAACCCGGGCGGAGTCAAAGACGCTCTTTGCCGTAAACCTGTTTCATGAACCATTCATTTTATACATACATACATACATCAGAAGAAACACTGTAAGATGTGTGTTGATGGGGATTAACAAGAACCGTAGTTGTTGGAGTAAGAACCGTGTGTAGATAAGCCATTTGAATTCTCATCTACAGTGCAAATAACATGAGAACAATCATTTTATGCAGAGAGACACCTCCTAAAGAAAACAAAACAAACAAAAAAGATACAGCGTGAATGGTGAACAAGCTTGGAATACCTTTGTCTCGAGCAACCTGTCTGACATCAGTGCTGTCGGTTTGCTGTAACAAGCAAAAAAATAGTATGTAAGATAAGATTGTGGTATATATTTACGGAAAAAAAAAGAGTGAAGAGTGATGTTGAGCATTTATACAGATGGATTGTCATCATTCAAAGACTGCATCAATTGTCTCTTGAATGCTTCCAGCTACACAAACAAAAAGACTTGAGAATGATCATCCGTAAACACATGTACAAAGATTCTAGGAGGAAGGAAGGAAGGGCAAACACACACCTTTACAAGATCACGACCGAGTTTCTTGGCAGTGATCGCCAGTGAATCTCGTTCTTCGCTTAGTTTCATCTTCACATTTGAAAAAGAAAAAACATCCCAATTAATACTACTAACAATTCCTCATCAAAATTCTCTGACTGACTCTTAAGTCAAAGTCAACGCTTCTTACATTTTCGTTGAGGGCATTCTTCAAAGAGGAGTCAGCCTCGTGGTAGAGTCTCTCCAAGGAAGACGCTCTTTCCTCGAGCTCGTAGACAAGCTTATCCTTCTCACCAAGCTTCTGCGTGAGGACGGAGACTTGGGACTCGAGACTGGAGACCCTGGAAGCGATGGCCATTGAAGTGATTTTTCTGGCTAGATCGAGTTGATCATATGGATCCGTTGGGATCACCGCCAGAATCTCGTCCGATAGACTGAAGTCTGGTCCGCCACCACTTTGCGACATCTTCGCCGGAGATTCCTCGTAACAGAGTCCGACTCCAATCCCTAAAAACTTTTTTTATTTTTTTTTTGTTTTATTGGAGAGAGAGACAAAAGACTTCAACTTCTGTTATTGACAATGAAAACCTTGTCCTCTTACTACGTTCATGTTTTAAACCCCCTAGCTTTTTTTTATTTATCTAAAGGCACCAACTTCTGTTATTTGACATCTAAAACCTCCTCTTACAACTTTCCTCTTTTAGACCCCTTTCTTTTTATTATTTATTTAAAAGACCTTTACTTATGTTATTTGACATTTAAAACCCCTATCTTACAACTTTCATGTTTTAGACCCCTTCACCATTTATTCTTTATTTAAAAAGTCTCAATCTCTGTCATATGAATTTAAAACCCCTCCATTCAAAATCTTTTCACTCTTTTTAAAACTAAACTAGAGTTTCATCGGCTTCAAATTCTTGAGTAGTCTACTTCCCTTCGAATGCCAGAATACTTTTTACCTTAAGCGAACGGAATGCCTGGTTTATATATATATTTATGTTTTTCATGTGATCATTATATATTTTAGATGTGTTACCGTTTTGTAATGCAATTGTATCATGAGTTTTAATTTTTAATATAAATTCATATTTTCTTTTCATTTTAAATGTTCTATATTTTATATGTTTCACCATATAATGACTTGTATATTATTATATTTACAAATCATGTTGTATGATGTAAATGTGATCATTTGATTACGTGTATATAATTGGTAGATGTATCATATATTTTTCATATTATATTTATCATATTAAAATATTATTGTTTAATAAATAATAATATACAGTAAATTTTAATGATTTTATATAGACAAAATCTATATTACGCAAGTGATTTTTATGTTTTAACAGAAATAAAGAAGAAATGTCTTTTTTAAAATATGAAATATATTTTCTCAAATCATTTTTCTAAACAACATAATAATCACCATCTAAATAAAAATGAAATTATAATTATGATTCGGGCGGAGCTGTTATAAATATGATTTAGGCCAAAATAAGATACAATTTTGTTTAAAGCCTCTTTAATATTGTTGTCCATGTTTGTAAAACAATTCTCATTCATACTATTATTCATGTTTCCAAAGAGTACCAAAAGGTATTTCAGTTTTAATAAGTGTTATTAGTAATTAAACTCCTCAACTAAAGATGAATCGTAAAACAAAACCCTCAACTAAAAATCTTACGAAATAAATTCTCAACTCTAATTTCGTTAAAGTATGTTACGTTCCGTCTAAAATACCGTGACGGAGGGTGACATATGTTAACAGATTATAAGTTGGGGTTTATAACGTTGAAACTTAGTTGAGAGGTTTTTTTACAATTCAAAAATAGTTGAGAATTTTGATCACTAAAAATCATGAAATGTTTAATTTTTTTATTATTACTTATGCATTGTTTTAAATTAATTTTAAGCCTTTATAACTAACTTATAAATCTTTATACAAGAATTTATTATAAAATTAATTTGTAGATCCACAATTAATAATTTATCAACACTAATTAAAATTTAATATAACTTAAAATATTAAATAATTTGATATTTGACAATGGTGATATGGTAAATTTGTGTCTTATATCACCATTGTCAAAAATAATTTAAAACATTTAAGTTATATTAGGTGTTAAGTATTTTCGATGATAATTAATTCATCAAATCAATATTTCCACTATGATGATAATTAATTTACAAATTCTTATTAATCATTTTAAAAATATTAATATATATATATATATATATATATATATATATATATATATATATATATATATATATATATATATATATATATAAAGATTCATAATTCAATTACAGAATTAATAAAAGGCCTTTTTGCAAAAGTAACTCAAAACTTGGAGTCAAACAGAAAACTAACCTTTTCTGTTTGACTCTTTTTTTTTTTGAGATTTTCACCCCACACGTGCATTTTATCTACGAAAATGCCATTAACCTTTTTTTTTTTTGGTTTTTCGAAAATGGCTTCTTTACTGTCTCAACCTCATCATCTTCAAGTATTTACAGTATTGCCACTACCATGAATAGTTCAACAACCTTGTACTACCTGTTTGGAGCTTTTAATGCCCTTTAATGAATAGTTCAACAACGTTGTACGACCTGTTATGAACTAAAAACAACATTTATTTCACTTTCTCTCCATATTCATCCAAAAAACTCAAGCTTTTGATTCAAAATATTTTACGGTTGACAGAGCCATATTTCTTTCGTTTTGATTTACGGTTGCTTTCGTTTGAGATTCTGGGTGGTTGGAGAAGACCCTGTGTGCAAACGAAGTCATCTCACCTAGTTTAAGGTACGAATTTGAATTTTTTTCAAGATCTGTTCGCGTAGAAGACTTACTCTTAAGTCATCTGTATGTAGAAGACTTACTGATAAGTCTTCTGGTCAAAACGAAAGACTTAATTCTAAGTCGTCCGGCTTTGTTTGTTAAAAAAAAAACTCCAGACGACTTATATATAAGTTGTCTACGAAAAAGGGCTAGTTTTGCATTTGACCGAATCGTGTTAGATCTTTGACTATTGCTGGACGACTTATAATTCAGTCGTCTCTGAGAAAGTTAAAATTTCAATATTTTATTCAAACTAGACGACTTAAACTTAAGTCGTCCTAGGTTAGTTTTGTAATTGAAAAACAAAAACTTGAAATTTAACTTTCTCCAGACGACTTAATTGAAAGTCGTCCAGACAGACGACTTAATTTAAAGTCGTCCAGGAAAGCAAAGTCGTCCAGAAGTTTTCCCAAGTTTTCTGGTCAAACCTTGCTTCATCCGGACGACCTTAAATTAAGTCGTCTGTCTGGACGACTTTCAATTAAGTCGTCTGGAGAAAGTTAAATTTCAAGTTTTATTTTTCAATTACAAAACTAACCTAGGACGACTTAAGTTTAAGTCGTCTAGTTTGAATAAAATATTGAAATTTTAACTTTCTCAGAGACGACTGAATTATAAGTCGTCCAGAAATAGTCAAAGATCTGACACGATTCGGTCAAATGCAAAACAAGCCCTTTTTCGTAGACAACTTATATATAAGTCGTCTGGACTTTTTTTTTTAACTAACAAAGCCGGACGACTTAGAATTAAGTCGTCCCATATAATTTTCAATTGCAAAAGTGACCTCTTTAGACGACTTACCTTTAAGTCTTCTGGACGACTTACTTCTATGTCGTCTGCGGCAATGTTTAGTGAACTTCTTCATTTTCTATATGTTTACTAATGTGTTTTATTTTGAATATTTACAGATGATTCATCAGTTACAAGCAGTCTATGGAGAATGGTTGTTGAAAGATTGCCGTTGAGATTTTGTGGTTGATGATCTCAAAGGATCAAGATTGTTTTTATTGAATGACGATTCAACACATGCTGAACTTGTTGCAATGGCTCAAGAAGATTATAACCTGGACATGAGAACAGTGACTGTGGAGATTAGCTACTCATTACCAGCAGAAATGATGATGGCTCCAGGCAGTCCTCCCATTCATGTTACAAGTGATAGACAAGTTCGAAACTTGCTCGAGATACTCAAAACGCATAGAGTATGTCTTTGTGTATCAAGCCGCAGCAAGGTGGAAACGGTTTCAGAGAAAAGTGAAGAAGCTGGTGAATGGTTTGAAGATGTTGGTGATAATGATGAAGCTGGTGAATGGTTTGAAAATGTTGGTGATAATGATGAAGCTGGTGAATGGGAAGAAGATGTTGGTGATAATGAGTTTGTTGCAGATGAAAATCAAAATGGGGAGGAAGAAAATGGGGAGGAGGAAAATGGGGAGGAGGATGCTGATAACTCTATTGTTGGTGAAACGGATCAGAATGGTGGGGATTACAGTCTTTATGGAAAGGTTCAAGATGAGGACGAGGAAGATGATGATAATATTTGTTTTGAAGAAATTGAAAATACATATGGTAAGACAAATGCTATTGAAGGAGGAAAATCGGATGGTACCAGTATCTATGTCAACCAGAGTTTTGTTAGCAAGGATGCACTGCTTTCAGAGCTGCGGTTGGCAGCAGTGAGGGGTAGGTTTTCTTTCAGAATATACAAATCAACGAAAACTCTCCTTGTGGCAACATGTCGGGTTAGCGGTTGTGGATGGAAGATCAGAGCGAGTGTGAAACATGGGACAAACACGTTTTGGGTAACAAAGTATGTGGAAAAACATTTATGCTCAGTGGGAGACCGAATTGCTCAGCGGAGACACTGTACTCCGAAGTATGTTGGTAGTCTTTTCATTGATCGTGTTGGAATCATTGATGGGATAACTCCGCAGCATATCACTGATGCAATGAGGAACATGTTTGGCATGGCGCTTGATTACACCACTTCATACAGAGCATTGTTATATGCACAAACATTGGTGAGATGATCAGCAGAAGAAGGGTATTCGCGTCTGCCATCATATCTCGAGCAAATCTCCATTGCAAATCCTGATTCTATCACGGCTATAGAACTTGATTCTATGAAAAGATTTAAGTATCTATTTCTCTCTTTTGGAGCTTCTATCAAAGGTTTTAAGTATCAGAGAAGAGTCATTGTGGTGGATGGAACTCACCTAAGTGGAAAGTATGGAGGTGTTATGTTAGTTGCAGCCGCACAAGATGGGAATTTTCAGATATTCCCATTGGCTTTTGGGATCGTGGATGCTGAAGATGATCCTTCTTGGGAATGGTTTTTCACAAAATTGGCTAGTTGTATATCTCATGACAAGCCTCTGGTGATAGTCTCCGACCGGCACGCGGCCATTAAAAGTGCGTGTGATAAGGTGTTTCCTTGGGCAACCCGAGGAATATGTTATTATCACCTTCAAGATAACATTGTCAAAAAGTTTAAAGGGAAACATCTCTTGTACTTGGTGAAAGGGGCTGCTTATGCTCACACGGTTTACGATTTTGACCGGTACATGGCTGAGATACGGAGTGCAAACCCGGAACTTGCAACGTATTTGGAGAATGCCGACGCCAGCCTATGGTCAAGGGTTTATTGTAAGGGGAACAGATACAACATAAAAACAAGCAACATCGCTGAATCTATTAATTCCGCACTGAAGCGAGCAAGAGGATTTCCGATTCCGTTCCTGCTGGAGTTCATAAGGGAGAAGTTAGGAAAATGGTATTGGAAAAGGAGACAAGATGCTTTGAGTCTCCCAACTCAACATAGCCGGGGTGTTGAATACTTGCTTGCTATTCGAACAGAGATAGCGGATACGATGACGGTCCAACCAATTGATGGATGGCGATTCTTTGTGAAAGGTGGCAAAATGGACTGTGTGGTTGATTTGGAACATGCAAAGTGTGATTGTGGTGTCTTTGCAGTGGAGAAAATACCTTGCTCTCATGCTATAGCTGCTGGAACACATGTTGGTTTGCATATCTCCACACTTGTATGTCCAGTGTACTCAAAGAATTATTTGTATGCAGGATACTCAGAGAATATATATCCTATCGTGTCACAACATATTGAGGAACGAGAATGCCTTCCTCCAGACGTAAAGCGTGGTCCGGGGAGACAGAAGAAATCAAGATGGCAATCTTGGTTGGAGCTATCTAGGATGAGAGGACACAAACCGAGGAAGAAACACAGGGCTTATAGATGCTCAAACTGCAAGGAAACTGGCCATACAAAACAAAAATGTACACAACCGGTTGACTAGTCGTCCAGACGACCTTTTACTAAGTCGTCCAGACGACCTTTAACTAAGTCGTCCAGTGTATTTTATGTTTACACGACCTTCTACTAAGTCGTCCAATGTATGAAATTTTTAGACTACCTTCTACTAAGTCGTCCAGTGTATTTTCTAAAATTTAGACGACCTTCTACTGAAAGTCGTCCATCTAAAAGACCTTCCAGACGACTTAACTGTAAGTCGTCTAGCTGGAAAACCTTCTAGACGACTTAATATAAGTCGTCCAGCTGAAAAACCTTCCAGACGACTTAATATAAGTCGTCCAGCTGAAAAACCTTCCAGACGACTTAATATAAGTCGTCCAGCTGGAAAACCTTCCAGACGACTTAATATAAGTCGTCCAGCTGAAAAACTTATGTGATTTTTGTTTGTCTTTTGTTGTATTTCTTTTGTTTTCAGCCTAGAATAAATACAAATCGTTACAAAATCAAGTTTAAATACAAAATCAAGTTTAAATACAATTGACTTGATTGTTATTAACAGATAATGAGTTACAGGGGATTTACAAAGAGAGATTTACAAAGACAAGTTCTAATGCCCACGAACTTTACAGGGGATTTACAAAGACAACTTCTAATCATACATGCCCACGAACTTATCACCATCCTGGTTTTCTTTCAAATGCAGATCACCAAGCTCGGTAAATAAATCCACCGCCATCTTATCCCTCATAGACTTTGCGTTGGACCTAGCAAAGTCTCTTTCGTTGAAGGGGACCCCAAGAGCATGACATTCAATGTACTTTAGAGTGTAGACGCCACAATCACCACTGTTGGCCGTGGGTACATTTCCCTGTCTCTCATATGTGTATGGCTCCAACCCGCCGTACATGACCCGTAGTTCGTCGGTGGCAGCGCACTCAACAAGCAGATAAGGGACCATCTCGAGAAAAGGCTGCATTATCTCATCCCATGCTTCTGCTGCCGTAGCTGAAGGTATGCTGTCCCAGACGACTATGTGCCTCTTAGGGATCGATATCCAAATAGCAACCCAATGAGTGTTGCCCAAGTTCACTGGCGCATAGATATCATCAATGTCCACCCCCCACACCTTGTTAGATTGGCAAAATGATGGTATTGATCCGTCATAAAAATTCCACGCCCCACCAGGTAGCATTCTTCCCAAACCTCTGCGATCGGGTTCCGATGATTTGAATCTCGGATAGTGGTCTCTCCAAGTTTGGGAAAAGTTGTGATCCAGGAAGCACATTCGCTCGCTCCTGAAACCTTGTGGGTTCTCCTGATACCTTTTCCTCAGCAAATTAATCCAAGCATCTATATGCTGCATATTTTAAAATAATACAAGTTAGAAGATACCAGACGACTGACGACTTAAACATAAGTCGTCTAGAAAGTCAACTTATATATACCAGACGACTTATATATACCAGACGACTTAAACATAAGTCGTCTGGAAAGTCGACTTATATATACCAGACGACTTATATATACCAGACGACTTAAATATAAGTCGTCTGGAAAGTCGTCCACGTAGACGACTTATATTTAAGTCGTCTACTTGGACGACTTTGTAGACGACCTATATTTAAGTCCAGACGACCTATACAAGATAAGCAGAATACTTACGCAGTCTTCCAGCCATGCTCTGGCTGTCCGGAGGGTCTGATACCACCAAGTTGGTGATGTACGCGGTTTGACTTCCTTCTTAGTGAAATAATGACTGCAAACAAAAAAGCAATCAGTTTTGGTAGACTAAATCAAGCTATTATGGGTAAAGCAATCACTTACGGATCAGTTTTCAACCAATCAGCTAGTTCCTTCAACTTAGGTCTGTTTAGTGGGGGGAATGGATTATAGGCTGCCACTTTTGCTTTCTTTTTCTCTGCCGTATAAGGAGATTTCTGCGCGGGAGCAGGTTTCTTCGCTCGTTCACTCCTTGCACGCATAGAAGCATCCAACTTGTCTCTGTATCTATCAGCCGCTACCTTACAGTCCGAAGCAGTGGGAGCTGTTTTGTCCAATACAACCAGGCTCTGTTCTGAAACTTGAGCGCTTGATTGTGGAACTGGAACGATTGGTTGTTGATCGGTGGGAGCTGTTGTGTCTAATACAACCAGGCTCTGTTCTGAAACTGAAGTGCTTGGTTGTTGATCGGTGGGAGCTGGTTGTTGATCGGTGGGAGCTGGTTGTTCGCTCGGTTGGTCTTTGGAGCTGGTTGTTGATCGGTGGGAGCGACGCTCTGCTTGGTCTTTGGATACTATCTTCTCCACAGCTTCCACCCTATCGGACAACTTCCTAATCTCCTTGAGGCACTTCGTAAACCCATGTTTCATACATTCAACTACTTCCTTGAACATATTTGCCATCTCCTCTCTGGTTATCCCAGTAGCCTCTTCACTAGGCTCTTTAGGAGCCTCTTTAGGAGCCTCTGTAGGAGCCTCTTTAGGAGCCTCTTCACTAGCCCCTTTACGAGCTTTCTTCAGAGGTCTTGGATTATCTTCCTCCTCCTCCACCACAACCATCTCTGTGGCTTTCTTCGATGGAGTCACAACCTTAGGTTTGGTATAGACCTTAGTACCAGTGACTTCCCAGCAATCCATGGTCCACTTCCACGGTCTCCGATCATACATGAGTTTAATAATGTTCTCCGCGGGCAGGTCCTCAACCTCGGAGTCCCATTTTGGCCACATTTCACTAAGGTCCTTCTCAACAAAGTTGATCACGCGGGTCTGCAGTAAATAGAAGAATCGAGTTAGATATTTGAAAAAAAAGACTAAATAGACGACTTAATTATAAGTCGTCTAGCTGGACGACTTACCGGACGACTTATAATTAAGTCGTCCAGCTGGACGACTTACCGGACGACTTATAATTAAGTCGTCTACTAAGTCGTCCAGCTGGAAGACTTTCCAGACGACTTTAATATAAGTCGTCTGCGCAGTCTTTTGGATTGAAGTAAATACCTGTTTCAAGATAGCAGCTTTCATTGATCTGCGACCTCTGCTGCCCTCGTAAGCCAGTATCGGTGGAGACGGACTGTTTGCTCTGGGAACACCAATACTAGCACCCAATTCCGGCATAGCTGTGTATACCCAGACCTGAAGAACTTGTATAAACCCATCCACCGTGTAACAGCCAGTGATATCTTTGTTCCACAAAGAGTCCATCAGCACCTTAAACGCGACTCTCCCCCATGGATAATTCTCAAACCGTTCTAAGTCCATCACTAGCCTTGCAAGACTAGATCGTGTAGCGGTTGAAAACTTTCTCCCTTCAATGAATCCAGCGAAGATGGAAAGGTACGCGAGCCGCTTGCGATCTTCCCTAGACCAATCATCGCATCTCTTCAGCGCTGCTATTATCTGATCAGTAGTTGGGCCTGCTTCCAGATGAACTCCTAGCATCCCCCAGAAAGATACCATCTCTTTGGTAACTTCACATTTTGGTCTCTCAAGGTCCTCGATGTATTCGCAGTTTAGACCAGTGAGGTTTTCAAACTCTAACAGTGAAAACCTCAACGGTTCTGGACCAACGAGAGACCACATCTCGTACTTCTTCTTGATGTCCAGCTTGAAACTGAGCATGTAGTGAACCAGCCTTGAAGCCCAACCAAATCCCTGCTCCTTGAATTTGATGAAAACTCCCAAACTCGACTCCTTGAGCTCTTCAAATTCTTCATCAGTAAGGGCTTCCCTAAGAGCAGTGTACAACTTGTTATTATCTGTGTGATACGAAATGCTATTGTGGGCTTCTGGTTCTTCCTCTAATGTGTATAACCTACGGGGGAGTTCTGGAATATCCATCCTTTTTGTCTGCAAAATAATCAAAGACAACAATAGAGATAAGCTAAACAAGCTAAATCTAACAAGACGACTTGTAATTAAGTCGTCTGGAAAGACTTCCAACTGGACGACTTAGTAGACGACTAATATTACAAGTCGTCTGGAAAGACTTCCAACTGGACGACTTAGTAGACGACTAAATATTAAGTCGTCTACTAAGTCGTCCAGTTGGAAGTCTTTTCAGACGACTTAAATTACAAGTCTTCCAGTAGAAAACTTTAAAGCGGACCTGACTAGTCGCAGAAGGAGTACCTGACTAGTCGCGGAAGGAGTACTCGTCATTGCGGTTATAGATCTGAAAAAATAAACGTGAAACGGTTAGATTGAGTAAATTGATAGAGACAACGTTTTATGTTAAACGGCAATGAGTGTTTAGAGGAAGCGACGGTTTGTTCGGAGGAAGCGGCGGCGCTAGGGTTTAGAGGAACTCGGCGGCGCTAGGGTTTCGAAGAAGCGGCGGCGCTAGTGTTTAGAGGAAGCAGCGGTGAGAACGGTGAGAATGAAGTGAGATAGATAGCCGGAACGATGGTTTGTTCGGAAATAGTGGGAACTCGAAATCGCCTTTGATATCGCCTTTGAGAGAGAACTGTTAGGGTTTTTGCGAAAAATTAACAAAAAAAAAAAATCACCTTATATATCGGGTAAATAATCCGGTTAGCTTTAAAAGTACAGTGGTAAAATTTAAGGTTTGGTCCGGTGTAGACGACTTACAAATAAGTCGTCTGGCGGATAATGTACATCAGACGACTTAATATTTAGTCGTCCGTTTACAGACGACTAAATGTTAAGTCGTCCTAGACCCTAAAACGAAACCCTGAACTAAAATGACTAAATTAACTAACTAACCATGTTATAAAATCAAATTATACTTCAATAATGTTTACTATACACAGAAATGAACACGCTTAGGTAATTTTTAAATTTGTGTTAGAATTTGTGTTAGAATTTGTGTTTCTTAGACGACTAATAAATTAAGTCGTCTGACAAATCTTCCGGCTGGAAGACTTTCCAGACGACTTAATTATTAGTCGTCTACTAAGACCATCCACAATGGTGTTACCATGGTTTGTACATAGAGGAAAAAGGAGTTGTTGTAGTTATAAAAGTTGATCATCCATTACTCATAAGTTATAAAAGGAGTTGTTGTAGTTATAAAAGTTGAAACAAGGGGACAACAACATAGAAGTCATCCATTACAATAAGACAATAGCAAGACAAACATCCATCATTTAGGAAGAGGCGAGGAAGTTGAGGCACAATCCTCAGCATCATCCACTTGAGGAGATGTATACTGAATCTCAGTACCACTACGACCGAAAGGAGTCACATGAAATACCATGTCTCCTTCCTTTTTGAACACGAGAATGTCACCGATGCAAAGGGAGTGTGTTTGGGCGAAGTCTTCCCAACCATCGGTGAGTCTTCCTCCTTCTTGTATAACTTCCCAAGTTTGGTGTGAAGCGTCCGATCGTAGTGTCCATTTTCCTTCGTTCGGCTTGCCTTGTACGTGTTGTGAGTAGAAGGCAAGTGGTATTGGCTACAAGTCAACAAAGGAGAAGATAAGCAAAGGAAATAAACAGAGGAGAAATAGAGAGCGTGTGTATACCACGCCACACTCGAAACAAGGAAGCAGAGGCTTCAAGAAGTGAGGTTCATGCTGATTCGCCATCTGCAAACAAGAAACGAATTGGAAACATTTTAATTCTAAGTCGTCTGGGTCGTCCACCTGAAAGACTTAGATTAAGTCGTCTGGGTCGTCCACCTGGAAGACTTTCCAGACGACTTAATTATAAGTCTACCAAGACTTCCAGTAGAACATTTGAAAGCTGACCAGACGAATGAGAGGAGAACAACATCCAACCAAACTAGACCACAAATCGATTGAAATCCCAAATCTTTGAAACCCTAATTTGAAATGAAAATATCCACAAATTGCTTGAAATCACAAATCGTAACCGTAAAATGAGAGGAAAACAACATCCAACCTAACTAAACAACAAGTCGATTGAAATACCCAATTTTTGAAACCCTAATTTGAAACCAAAATTTCCCGAAAGCGTTGAAAACACAAAACCAAACGGTAAAAGTAAAGGAAAACAACATCCATCCTAATAAAAACCCATAAATCTGCAAGAGAAGCCTTCGATTTACCTTGGTTTTGTATCGTATCAAAATCGCCTCGAAATCACCTTTGAGAGAAACGGCGTTAGGGTTTTCTGAATTTCGCTAAAAAGTGAGTAAAAAAAAAATCACCTTATATATTGGGTAAATAATCCGGTTAGCTTTAAAAGTACAGTCGTCCGGTTCAAATAAGTCGTCTGGTGGATAATGTACATCAGACGACTTAATATTTAGTCGTCCGTTTATAGACGACTAAATATTAAGTCGTCCCAGACCCTAAACTGAACCCCTAAACTTAAATGACTAAATTAACTAGCTAACCACGTTATAAAATCAAATTATACTTCAATACTGTTTACTATACACAGAAATGAACAAGCTTAGGTAATTTTAAAATTTTTCAAAAACGGTTTTAATGCTTTCCAAAATCTAACCCTAAGAACACATACAATACTACAACATATGTTGATGAAACATAAGCTAAAGAATATCATGACACACTACTTTCACTCATCTATGCTGAAAACAATTGAAATTTGTTATATCTTAATTTATATCTCTTAAGACATATGTTAATTACATAATTCCCATTTTTCACTTATCAAAATATTTTTTACAAATTTTTTAAATTATGTTTAAGAATAACTGTCCAGACGACCTTAAGTTAAGTCGTCTGGACGACTTATTTTCAAGTCGTCTGAACAGACGACTTGCGAGGGTTAGAAACGTAAAAAAGTTTCCGTTTTTTTGTTTGTTCACAAGGGGGTAGTTGTAATTTCAATAGCCTTTTATGTTACTTTTGCCTTTGACCCAAGTTTGGGTATTCTTTTGGGTTTGACTCCAAGTTTTGAGTCACACTTGGCAATTCTCCCTTAATAAAATGATGAATAATGATTTATAAATTAATTTAAAATGCTTATAAATCAATTTTAAACAAAGCATATATGATAATAAAGATTCTAAAATTTTTAATGATAAAAATCCTCAATTATTTTTGAATTAAAAAAAATTCATCAACTAAGTTTTTAACATTATAAAACGTATAAACCATTAACTTTTGTCACCTTCCGTCACGGTATTTAGACGGAGGTTATCAGATGTTAACAAAAATAAAATTAAAAATTTATTTTATAAGATATTTAGGTGAGGGTTTACTTTAAGATTCATCTTTAGAAAAACTAATTTTAATAATAAAGATGAAGTAAAATGCTCAAACAGGCAGGGAAAATTTATCTGGCCTTAAATCAATTTTACACAAAACACAGCTATGAACATGTGTTTAAGGGTACAACATACACAAATGTAGTAGTAATCTTTTTTATATGAATACCAAAACATGTTTTGTCATTGTTCTTCAAAAAAATGATTCCCCTCTTGTACTACTCTGATCAGTCTGCGTAGGGCTGTGAGTCCATGCACAAATGCACCAACTTTCTCTGGTACTGCTGAAAGTATTCGCAAACCGCTGCTACTTCTTCCTTCCCTGATTCTAGACCTGGCAGTTCCGTCATTACTGTGCCTTCCCCAGCCTCTTCCTCTTCGCTTGATAGCTCATTTACGATTTCTGAATGGATCTCGTTACAGGCGAGCACAAACATGGCTACCGTGTCGGGCTGTTGCACTTCCCTCAGAGCTGCTAGCGCCTCTTGCAGGGAACCAGCGGCCACATATAAGATAAGTGCCCTGCTTCCATATAAACGTAATTTCTTTAGAGGAAACTGTCACCTTTTTTCTTTTAATTTAAAACAGTATTAAGAAGGTGAGAGTATGATACGGTACCTCCACACATTGTGCTCCGCGTGGAGAACATGATCAGCCCACCTCTGCAATACCCTGAGTAGAGAGAGAGACTAGAGTTAAAGCAAGGGGCACGAGATCACAACAATTACCAACACCAATTCTAGGAAATAAAAATCAGATTCGAGGGAGAATGAAACGGTAAAAGAAATTACCTGGCATAATCCGATCCTTCTAAATGTGTGGCAGCCAAGGTAGCAGCATCCGTCCATCGCCCAGAATCTTGTAGCTGCATATCATAAATGTCCAATATATTTACTGTGTTGCCCATTGTCACTAAACAAAAGCTAAAACACTCCCTAATTATTGGTAAGATGATAATCTTAGTCGAAGCATAGTTCAGAAGAATATACAATATATCGTAAACAAAGGAAACAACGAAGCCAAACCTGTGAACAAGCTTCTTGATGTCTTCCAACCGCGCATAGAAGATGAGTGCCAGTGAGCGAATTGTCCGTCCTTACCATGTTGGCTGCAACAACCTACATATGTGTTAACAAAAGTGATCAACAGATCTTTTTTTAAGGAAAACAAAAGACTATCAAATGTGTAAGACAGATACCTTCAGTGCAAGGTCAAGAAGAGATTTAGACACAGCTGAAGAGAGTGCAACAGCTCGGAGAGCATTTGGATAGAAGTATGGAGAATCTGGAGCAGAAGTAAGCAGCAAACTAACAGCAGCTTCCAAATTTCCAATTGATATCAGCCTGATCACAAAGCAATTCACTTGTCACCGCAAGAAAATCTGATTCAAAAACTAAAACCCTAACAACTTCGAATTGTAAGTTTCTGGTCTAATTTCCAAGAATAAACTTTATGAATATAATAAACAAGTTAATTGATGTTTAAAAAAGTCTAAAGCATGAATTGTCCAGCTATATTGCACAAACATCGTGAGACCCAAAGATTTTTTGAACTTACAAATTGCTCTGTTTCTCGAATACCAGTTGCCATTAGTCTATTATAGCAAAAATAATCATGCATTGTGTATCTAAGCATATGATCTCTAGTCTTCTTTCTAGCTTTGAACATACCAGTGCCTTCGCCACCATAAATATCAAAGAATATGAAAAATCTATTTGCATCTGGAAAGTTGCATATTCAGTTATATTGCGAGATCGACACAATTTCTCTCAGCTTAAAATTATAAATCCGCATCCGCACTAGAAAGAGACACTTCTAAAATATATAGTTTCTATTTCATACAGGAGCTAATATAAAAAGCAAACCAAAATTTTCAGGTAATAAAATGAAAAAAAAAAATTAAACAAAAAAGAGGTGAAGGTGAAAAACTAACTCGTGTACTTGTTTCTGAATGCTATCTTCCCCCTCCAATTTTTCATGCCAAGGAAGACGTTCATTGGCACGTGTCCATAATTCTTCTCGCTCAAAAGCCATTAATCTAAGTGAACCATCGCACTGTTCATCAAATGGGTAAATATAAGTTCACCAACAAACACATTGCAAATGAGAATAATGATCTAAGCAAATGAACTCAATTTCCCAAATACAATCTCGACTAACTATCCTTGTAGAAGGGAATGGATAGAATGAAAATAAAAACATTATTTTTTAAAACTGACCATAGAATCTATCTTCCTAGCTTCAGGTGACGATGAAGCAGTAGATGATATTTTACTCGGCATTGATGCTTCATCAACTCCTGAGGCCGAAGCAGGGGAAAGGATTTTCTGCGGAGACTTTCTCATAAGCTTTTTCATCAGATGGCGAATGGCTCGTGGCAGTTGCAACCAGAAATAAGCTTCTGAGGTTTCACCAAAAACTGCAGCCGCGAAAGCAAATCTTGCAGCATAACCTTTCTTGACCACATCAGCATATATTTTTGCTCTTTCATCATCCAACAAGCAACCTAGGATGAAAAAAAATTAGAGCAGGGTAAGAAACAAGAATACTGAAACAGATACCTAGAACGAGAGACATTAGTCTGTACTGATCATATGTTAAAAAGTGAAAACAACCTTCTTTTCGATAGGGTTCTAGTATCTTCAGTAGCATCTCTGGCACTACAGGGTCTCCTAAAGGTGGTAACTGAATCATGTAGCTCCGAAGATCTTTAGAGGATGAAGCCATTCCACGGATCAAATGAGGCCTTTTCTCCAAAGTGGTGCTACAAGTATTAAACCAAGATGGTTTCACTCCCAACTGTAAAATCATCCGTAGTGCCTGCATGCATAATAATTTAGAAACATTGTCAAGTAATGTAAATCGGAACTTCAACTCTCAGAATATTTCTTGGATTATATGGGCTCAGGTTATAGACAATAGTACTTGTACATGATTTCATTAGTGCACCAAGACTGAGTACCACAAAGACTTCAGAAACAAGAAGAATTCCTAAGTAAAGAAAGTTACCAGCGCATGGGGTACAGGAAGTAGGATAGGGGAGTACATAGGCATAGGGCGGAATCTCTCCTTTACAGATTTAGACTGGGGCACAAAGCCACCCTTCTTTTCATTTCTGCAAAATCAGAAGAAAAAAGTTGGAAAATAAGATAGAAGAAGTGATGTAGCCAATTTACGCTTTGACAATAAATAATGGCAAATCCGAACAAGATCCTATATTACATGCCTAACCTAGACAGACAAAGTAGAAAGACTTAGACATTCTATAAAGTCTTAGTTATATGGAGAGAAACAACAGATAATGACTAAAACTTTATGTGAACAATATCAACATGCTGATAAGAAACTAATCCTAAACTGCATTCACGGGACTCTGAATACGAATCAATTTCCACAAAGAATTGGTGTATACATACACAATAACCTCAACGAGTCGGAAGGTGCTATCAGCTCCAGCAATGCATAGAACAAGTGGATCATTTTTATCAGTTCTCAGAGGCAGCCAATCAAGTTCCAGTACAAGGGTGCCAGGAATCTGGGGCTGCAGAAGCGACTGGGCTACCGGATCTGGTGAATCCTGCAGCAAAATTCAGTGGCAACTGTCAAAACAGATATTATAGGTTGACCGAGACATATTTCAAACAACAAGTATCAATAAAACTAATATTGTGCTTCTTTACTCCTCAAATTGCAGCATAATAGTAAGATAGCTTTGAAAACCCAAGACGTGCCCAACTTATAGGAAATAACGAATTCTCTTAGGACTCACAAGATCATATACAGAGAATGTATTGTCATTAAATAGAACAGCTACACGCCCTCGGCTGCGATCTCCAGCAACAACAGGTGAGAATTTGATTCTACGTACTCCGTCTCTGTGACTATTAAATGCAGATGACTGTCCAGTTGTTACATCCCACCATCTTATGTTTCCTGATCTATCTCCCATAACCTGAAAAAGAGAGAAAAATATGATTTCCCATGGAAAAATTAAAGAGAACTGGAAAATGAAAAGAAACGAACCACGTGAGGCAAGCGATAAGCCATGGCGGTAACCAGACCATCTGAAGGAACAAATGAAGTAGATGGCCATTTTGGTCTAGAAACAGAAGCGGATCATGTATGTCAGTAAATATAGAAGCAAGATCACACAACAATCAAGGTCTGAGAAGGTGATTGCTGATTCAAGTGAAACTGAATGAAAGAAACTATCAAGCAGTGGAAGGTCCACACTTTTCTGAAACTGGACAACGAAAATCCAATCATTATCTCACAGTCTTTCTAAAACGAATTTAGTGACGCATGGACAAGGAATTTAAACGCACCTATAAGGGATTGCTACGAAGATAAAAATTTCAGAACAACAATTGAGTTAATGGAACAATCTGTCATACCTGAAATCTCGAATCCTGCGTCCTTGAACTTCAAATACTCCAAGGGCACCGTTTACTAGTGCAAATGCAAAACTCTCTACAGTTTCTTCTTGCGACCCATCCGACTCTGCAGATATATTAATTCCCAACCATTAGAAAGAGATGCATCAGACACTGGGCTAAGTTTAAGATGCATCAGACACTGGGCTAAGTTTTAGTGTCATAAAAATCTCACTAGAGTCCGCTGACGGAGTTACTCCTTCAGATGCTGGCAGAAATTGTTTGGACGGACCGCTTTGAACTGGGCGTGGAACTGCTGGAAGCGTCCATTCTACCACCGTAAAAGGAAGAGCTAATGATCTAAGCTACACAATAAGAAGGAAACCCCAACATAAAAGATTGATTACAATGCATAACCTCTAGAAGATAATAAACACTCAAAGTTAGACCTCACGTGTTTATAAACAAGCCTCAAATTCAAGAGCATATCTATGTTAAGAACACTTATTTTTAACCCATTCTCCACATTATCATTATTTTCTTCTTGCAGGAATATACATTGACAAGGCTAGGGAGAGGCAAGAAAAGAGGCCACAAAGAGTACGTTTCTTAAAACGACCCTCTAATTTTCAAAAGGTACAAATTTATCCATTCAAGCATAATCAAACTCATTAGGCATTATGATGTTCGAGACCCAACTTGAGTACTAAGTCACGTAGAAAAAGCATATATTCTTCGGGGTTTGAGCTCACTCACCATGACTGGATGCTTGGTCATTGCCCAAACTTCTACAGGAGCATCACGGAATAGAATTAAAAGATACCTGGAACAAGACAAAAAAAATATTTTCTCAGCATCGGGAGGTCTTTAAAAACTCTGGACCCAAGTAATTACATCTACTTTTACAATAGTTCCTCATCCTTAACATAGTGAGCCAGTATCTTCTATAATCTACATACTACATTTTTAATCCCATAATGGAATATATTTCATATACCTACGTCAGACACTGTTTCTAAGCTTAAACTATCAATGACAAGCTGGTAGCTTGAAGTGCACAAAGCCATTTGTTAGATTGTCAATAGGCATCAATTACACAACAACCCTAAATTACATTAAAATCCAACCTCCCGGAAGAAGAAGTTCTAAGAGCTCTTATGGGAGTACGCTCTGGCTTTTGTAAATCCCGAAATGGTTTATTCAACCCACTCCTAAGGCAGGTAACAACAAGCTTATTTATGTAGCCTCTGCTTTTGTCATTCACCTGAAACCACAAAACAATGCATGATGTTAGGTGTCTAATCCTCAATTATATTATTTTTCTTCGTTAAGCTACTCGAAATAAAACCAAACCAAACACTCTTCTTAATCCCGGAAGAAACCAATCCCAAATTGAAAATTACTAGGAAAAAACAGAAGAAAAATGAAACGTAACTTGATCCACTTTAAATTTATGTGCACACCTGACTATAAGAAAAAGAAACTAATCTTGAATTTCCAAGCCACCGAAGTCCCCTAACTACGCCCGTATGAACCGAAGTGCTTGCAGCAACAGCATTTGTCGATACATCAACAACATCGATTGTTCCGTTCTGAGTTCCCAAAGCAACCAAAGGAATAGCTGCGGCAGGAATGTTACCCCCTCCTTCATTTGAAATTAACCCGTCAATCAATCAATCAATTTAGTATTCCTAGGAACACCATCAGTATTAAATATACAAGGGAAAATATAACTAACTCGCTAGGGTTGCTGTAAGAGAAGGAGATGGAACAGCAAGTGTAGAAACTGTGGAAGAAAGAAGCTGAAGCTGTCCATCCAGGCTGATCTGCATTGAGCGATGTCAAAAACAAGTCAAGGTCACTAAACAAGTATTGTCGAAAACACTACCGTAAAGACGAGGAACCTGCTAACACCAAACTTCTATCCTCTGGAGGAGCAACCATTAAGTAATTATCAAACTAGTTAACACAGAAAAACTTCCAGCCACCAACCTTAAATGATAGGTCTGATTTTCCAAAGGAGGAAGTTGATGTGTGGCCTCTGCTTCCACTTGTAGTGGCAACAACTAGTCCCTCATCCAGATCTGAGGAAACTTTTTTCTCTATTGCTTCAGGATGTGCTGTTTCCGTGCCAATGTCCAAGTCTGATACAATTTTCAGAGCATCTTCAACTCCTTCAGCACTTAAGACCCACTTCCATATTTTACCGTCATCAGAAAGGGAGATAAAAGTTGTCTTAGAGACAAGAAGGCTTTCGTCGTAAAAGTCAAATGGGTTATCAAAATCCACAGAAGAAGTTCCATCCGGGTGACGTTTTGTAATAGTTTGCATTGTGGAATCCGATTGACTGAGGAGAATAGCCAAAGCTGACGGAGAAGGAATGGACATTCCAATAGATGGCAAAAACTCTTCCATGGTACACATGACATGCACCTGTTCTCCTCTGCAATGATAAATAACCAGTAGTTTAGATGAATTTCCAAGTTTAGCAAGATAGAAAGTCATGTTCATAACATGATTTTGAACCATGAAGCTCTGACACTATATAAAACAAAGCTAGACGGTATAATAGATCAGATATGACCATATGGATATTGACTTGTTCCTTAGATAAGGAATCCATTACGTACCCTATGAAATTTTGACTGCTGTGATTTCAACAGTTTAGCTTTCTCAAAGACTAGCATGGACCATCAAACATGAACCAATACAACTTCGGAAGCTTCCTACTTCAGTAAGTTCTCCAAAACATTCGCACGAAGAAAAACAATACTAAATAAAGTAGATAACTAAGGTCTATAAACAGGCACCGTTTTCCTGAAAACTAAAGCCTAAAATACTCTAAACAACTAAAGCAGATGATTAAAGGTTCCATATTTTCCCAGTGATAACCTTTAGAGAGGAGAGCACATAGATACTTTACAAAATGAAGTGATGGGTGATTAGCTTCAACCATCTTTTGGTTGAACAAGAAAAAAAAAGGGACTCAATGTGAATCAAGGAGAAAATCAGGAGAGGGGCGATATCTTACTCTTGGCGACGCCAAATGCTGAGCCTACCATCGACATGAGCACAATAAAGCAACTCCTTGTTGGGATCCGGCAAGACATCCATAAACTTGGCGCAACCGCGAGGTAACGGCGCGGAAGAGAGAGCCGTCTCGTATTGGAGATCAAACACCAAGAGCTCCCTGGGGAAGGTCACGAACAGTATATTCTTCCAGTGCGGCGAGAAGGCAAATCTGGCAAAGTACAGCGGAAAAGCAGCGGAAGCAGGAGAAGATGAGGAATTGCCATTGGTGGCGGCCTCTCTTTCGAGCCTGAGAAGCTCAGTGGAATCCGTGTTGATCTGCATCTCCTGGATGACGACGTCATTCTCGGTGTCTCCGAGTACCTTGATGGACAAGAGGAAGCCCTTGAGGCCAAGGACGCAGAAATGGCGAGAATCAAAGGGATCGCGGCGGAGGCAGGAGAGAACCTCCGAGCCGGAATCGTACTTCCAGAAAACGCCGTCGTTGGTGTAGATAGAGAGAAAGGAAGAGCCCGAAATGGTGGCGAGGACATGAGTATCACGGCGAGCCTGGACCCAGCAGAGGTCCTGGACACCAAGCTTGGGATCGGAAGAGGGATTAAGCCAGACGAGGACGGAGCGAAGATGGAAGTCAACGAGGGCGACACGGCCGTGACGGTCGGCGACGGCGAGGAGAAGGTGGGAGGCGGTGGGCTCGGTGGAGAGGAGATCGCGGGGGAGAGGGAGAGGGATCCAGCGGACGGAAGTGACGAAAGGGGAGAGGGCGCCGGGAGGAGGAGGGAGAGGGATAGTGGAGACGAGCTGGAGGGAGCGAGAGTCAACGACGGAGACGGAGGAGCCAGAGGCGAAGGCGAAGAGACCGGAGGGGCTGAGATCGGAGGATCCGAAGTTGTTGCGGCTGGGAGGACCAGGGAGAGTGGAATCCCACGTGTCGGTTGGCGACGGCTTCGGTGCAGCCATTGTTTCTTGCACCTTTCTGCTAATCAATGGATCCGATCCGATCGATTATTTGGTTGGGAGAGATGATCCTTTTTTATTTATATATTATTATAATCTTAATGGAAGAAAAGCAATGCATTTGCGCTCCATCCATCAATGCCTTTATGAGATTGCAGAGTATAGATATCTTTCTCACATATACACAATAAATCAAGTTTTTCTTTTTTTAAAACTCCATTTATGTTCAGTTCTAAAATCACATCACATCACATCCTCCTCACATTAGTGAATGAATACTCTTTAAATTGCATAAATATAGGCACCCGTTTGATTAGCAATGTTCCTCTTCTGCATGTTTAGTTTGCAGATCACAAGATTTATTAAACAAGACTAGCCGGCGAAGATCCCAACTAAAGGGAAGATTTGATAAAAACAAATTGGGCATTATTGTTGGGCTGGCTAGTGATTCAGGGCCCATTTAACAGTTCACTTAGGCCCAATATTACATATACATAGTTTTTGTTCGTTTGTTGCATGTGAATATACACTTTTGTTTTCGGGAATGAATACTCCACAAATGAAGGACGAATAGAAAATCAACCCATACTTGGGTGTGTTTCCACGTGTTTTAAGAGCCCTGAAACAACACAGGCGGTTCGATGCAGAACTAAACGAAACTTAATACAAAAGATGAAGGCAGCACGCACCTGAAAAGCGCCTTCTCGGCTCCAAGAATCTGGAGGGTGGAAGATGGCATGTAGCAAGGTTAGTCAGACTTCCAGCATGTGAAATCAGACGGGCACCAACCATGTCTCCAATCAAGGCTGCCAAATTAGGGGCAATGTCACTCATCCTAGCAACAAGATAATCATAGAGCTTCTTCCTGTAGTCAGAAAGGTCCATAGCTTTTGATCAAGTCAAGCGGTGATAAATCCTGACGTGGAAGAAAATAAAAGGTCTCAGAACAATAGATATAATAAATACGTAGAGCTTGGTCACTTACCCTTAAACAATCTTCATCAACCAATATTTACTAAACTGTGAATTGAAACACACATATAGCTTGAATAAACAAACCTGACTCTCATGGCAAAGGAATTGATATCCTTATCAAGGAGGAAACTAGCTTGGATATCCATGTTATCCACTCGGTTAACATTGAACTCGAAGTTGAGATTTTTCCAGATCACCAGGCTTCATTCAATAAATAGAAAACAGAGATTCATTCACACAAGGTAAATACAAACAAAGAGAAAAAGATGACACACCTTAAGGTCCTTGATGAACCTGTCAAAATGCAGACGCACACCACGGAGAACGAACTCATTGCTCTGGCAGTGGCTTCCACAATATGGGAACCGAGTTTAGGCTCAGCAGTTCCTAAGCTGAACTGGTTTTCTTGCCTTCTTTAACTTTAGGAAGATTCAACTCCAGGAAACTTAAATCCTCAGTGGTCTGTCCAATCTCATCAAGACCGTGCGCCTCAAAGAGGCCATAGCCAGAAGAAGACTCGTAGAGAAGATACATTGCCATTTGTTTGTTTGTTTTGGGAGGAGGAGACAAACTCAAAACCCTAAACAACCGAATCAGAAAACACACACAAACTCAAACTAGGATTTTCAGGGTTTAATACCATTGGCGCTGCTTTAGTTATGGCCTACTAATTAGATAGGCCGCTCCCATTTAACTACCTCCTTAGTCCAGTATTGGCCTCTTCAACGGTGTAGAAGTTGTTGATAATACTTGTGCTTGTAGCGTAAGCCCACAAACGTCTGGGCAGGAGAACATTTTACTTCAAAATTATTCCTTTCAATTAATAAATGGTGATCTAATCTAATTAACACGCTGTCGCTACTAATCAACCATGTCAAAAAGACAAATAGTAGTCAAAAGGGACGTTTATGCAAGTCCTTGCTTCCCGTTATGTTTTATTTACAAGACCAACCAAGCTTCTTTAATTTATACAACCTCAAAAGCTAAACTCTCAAAGGTGTTTTGTTCAAGTCCTCCATCCTGCTTTTTTTTTACTTAGAAGGATTCTTTGGAGTGTCAGGCAATATCAAGCTCGAGCTCGTTGAACCACCACTCATGAAGCTCATTGCGTTCTCGAATGTTCTCTCAGAGACGTACCCTGGCTTCGCATTTGCCTCCGTTATCTCCACATGCCCCGTCAACATGCCTACCACTCGCGACATTGCTGGCCGTATTGCATGATCTGTCTGTGTGCACAAGAACGCTACCCCTATTACCCGTTTCACTTCTTCCTCATGATATCCTGCTAGATCCGGATCCACCACTTCCATATCACGATTTTCTTGGTGTAGGCTCCATGCCCATTCCAGAAGGTATTGTTTCTCGTCATCCATTTCTGGAGAGGAGTTGGGCCTTCCGCTCACAATTTCCAAAGCCACTATGCCAAAGGCAAACACATCTGTCTTCTCCGTTAGATGTCCAAGCATCACGTATTCTGGTGACAGATATCCTCTGCAGCATTGTCAAGTTGTAATCATTAACAATCCGTGTGAAGATATTTAACAAAACATAAAATCTTTTTTTTTTTTTTATGTTTCCAGGATATTTACATGGTCCCTGCAACCCGGGTACTTATGTGCGTCTTCTTATCATCATATAGTTTGGCCAATCCAAAGTCAGATAGTTTCGGTACCAGGTCCGAGTCCAGCAGAATATTGCTTGCCTTCACATCCCTGTGCACTATACGAGAACTTGACTCCTCATGCATATATGCCAACCCTTTTGCTACTCCCAAGCATATCTCGAAACGGTCTGACCAACCAAGTTGCAAACTATTTTCCTCTAAGAAAGTCACAGCAAACGTGTAAGCCAGCAGCCCTACTTTTGTAAACAAAAACTATAAAAACTGTTTTAACCTTATTTGCATACCAAACAGAGCTTGATCTAGACTGTGGTTTGAGAGGTATTCATACACGAGCATACGCTGATTTCCCTCGATGCAGCATCCGTACAGTTTTACAAGGTTGCGATGTTGAACAGCTGATATAGTGGCAATCTCCGCAACAAATTGACCCTTGCCTTGCCTCGATGCAACTGACAACTGCTTCACGGCTATCTCTCTTCCATCGTTCAGTTTACCCTGTATAGTCAATGAAGAAATTACATCATTACATCAATTTCACCGCATCAGATTCTGCTTAAGGGTGTTACCTTAAAAACAGGTCCAAATCCTCCCTCCCCAAGCTTGTTGGAAGGATCAAAATCTTGGGTTGCAGCTCTGAGTTCCGAGTAACTAAAGGTGTAGGGTCTTATGTCCAGGCTGTGTAGCACTGCAAAAAAGTACGCAGTTAAAAAGAAGCAGTTTGAAAGTTACAGTTGTTCGACATTATTAATAATAATACTGCCAAAGCTTATTAGACTCTAGTTACCTTCTTCATCGGCCGCCCTTTTTCTTTTCCGACGGATGATTAAGATGATAGCAATCACCAAGATACTTATCATTCCTGCTCCTACAATGGAGCCTACAATTATACCAATTTTCTTCTTGGACTTCGAAGGCAACTTATTATCTACGGTCGGTATGAAATCTGCAGAGAGGAAAAGCCGGTAGTGAGAAGAGACATTGGACTCTAGAAAGATCATGAAAGTTTTTGGTGTTACCTGGCGTTGCACTGATAGCTGAGACTAACGGCCCATATATCCCTTGAGCAGGAATACAGCATGTCCCTTTTCCAGCCCAGAAAAGATGAATTTCAACATAATTTTCAGATACATTTGCTTTATATACTCTTTGAATCACCCGGGAAGTAGAACCGTTAGCTGCTGCTCGGTGCATATCAAAATCCTTTTCAACAAGTTTTCCCTAAAAAAAAAAGAGGAAATCAGACGTCCGAAAACATTTCAGAGAGAAGAGAGGTTCATGAAAAGTCGAGCCTGCTGCATCTTAGACCCTGCTTAACCGAAACATATACTACACAATGCACCAGACATTCAATACAAACGAATCACTTATGTGCCAGAGTTTATCAACGATTTCCCCTCCATATGCATATTTTCATGTTCATTTATATTAAATAACAATATGATGATCATTTCATTCACAAAAGAAAATAAAAATAGGCAAATCCCAGTCAAGAAGAATAAGCTAGCGTTTGTGAGAATATGAGAGGAAGATCGATGTATAGTAGATACCTGGACATATATGTCGAAAAGTCGCTTTCCAAGACTTGTCCAGGTATCAGAACCTTGTATTTGTATTTCACCAAACTGAATTGTTACACTATAGCCTCCATTTTCTAGCCCCAGTCCGTAATACCTTAGAGAAGATGCTGAGAGCCTTGCTGATTGAAAAAGCTCTGAGTCCGAAGTGTTTGCAAATGGTTTATCTGATTGGGTTATGTACTGGTTACTGTTACTCCCAGTAAATAGTCCTACATTGCTGACTGCCCATCTCTGCGATCTACTTACGAAAAACGAAGCTGGTCCAAGCGCCCCCTCGTCTTTCTCATACACAGCTCCACTACTAGACCTGATATCTGGACCTCCACAGTTGACAGAAAAGTTGAAATCTGGACACGCATCAAGAGAGAAGCATCATAACATTGTCAATACCAAAACTGAAATAAGATTAAGACACTATTTATATGCACTTACATACGCCTTTTCCTCGATTGCAGTGGAAACTCTTCTGGAGGCAGTCCAGTCCGGGGAAAACCCTTTCGAAAGAACAAAAAGTATTAACATTATATATGACATGTAGATTAACATTTGTATGCTTTCGAATAGAAATAATGTAGAGCTTTAGGCACCAAGAAGAGAACAAGATTGACGAAGTCACCTTCTGTCAGAGCCTCCCACTGTAAAGTAGTTGGCAATCAGGTTACTGTGGAACAAAAAAAAGCTTTGTTTTTCAGCACAATAATGTATTATGCGCCATGAAATTTAAGTATCTGATTCCCAAACATACAGTTGCAAGTTTGGTAGGCGAACCCAAGAAGGAAGATTCCCCGTTAAATCATTGTATGACACATCTCTGCACATAAAACGCATTGAGTGTTCAGTAGATGGTACCCAGAGAGAAGATACATTCCTCTACAGATTTTGTTACTCACAGATTACTAAGAGAGGAACTCTTTTGAAGGGGTAAGGAACCGCTCAATTTGTTATTTCCGAGAAACCTAAATGAAAGTAACAATGTTTATAATCAGTTCGTCAACGAATTTCGAATAGGAGCATGTGATGGAAAAATGAATATGTTCTTACAAGTGAGTAAGTTGGCCTGAGTTGAAAAGGGAAGATGGAATTTGCCCAGTTAGGTTGTTGAAACTCAAATCGCTGGAGAAGAATGTAGACAGCTTGTAATTACGTAGGGTCTAGGTGCTTTATGTAATATCGTATATCATCTCTGTTTAGTAACAAAGAAAACATGGGAACAACATTTTGTGTCATCTTGTCTCATACTTACAGTTGTCGCAGCTGCAAGTAATCTGCAATATTGGAAGGTATTGTGCCTGTAAGATTATTGTTCCGTAATACTCTGCACAATTTTTAATATAAAAAATGTCAAAAATACAGAAGAAAGGGAAGAGCTAAAGGAGTTAGGATCAAGATTAGGCCAAAACTGAATGGAAGTTCTTACAGGACACTTAGTGATTTCATGTTCCTGATGAACTGAAGAGAAGAACGGCTGTGGGATATTTCACCTAGTCTCCTGAAAATTGTGGTTACCATCAGTATGGAGACAAAAAGCAATCTGAATAGTGAAGGAGAAAAGAGCAGATATATATATATATATATACAGTTCTGTCAATGAAACCAAGTTGGCAAATGTAGATGGAATTGGACCACTCAAATTAGTCCCCAGAATTCTCCTGCAGCAAAGCATGTACCAAATGTTGAGTATAGCGAGTGGTAAACTGTCAAGGGTTTGATAGTTAAAAGTCACTCTATCAATTGATAGAGAAACCTAAAACAAAGAAATAAGATTGAAAATTTCTCACAGAGTAGTAAGTCTGGTCCAATTTCCTATGAAGGCTGGTATCTGACCCGTAAGTTGGATATCATTAATCCAACTGAAACGACATGAAAAAAGAAAGTCAATCCAAAACTTAGGAAGACTGAGGAGTATGCTAAATGAGCAGCCAGATACAATAACATTCCAGAAGGGATATAAATCTTACGCTTCTTCCAAGTTCACAAAATTAGTAAATGATGAAGGAAGTTCACCAGTAATTCCTGAACTTCCAATGTACCTGCATAAAAATGAGCATAAGTTTATAAGAAGCTAGATTATTTGTGATGACATTTTTGATGCAAGAAATACTAAATGTCACCATAGCATGAATTAAAAAGAAAAAGTATGAAGTATGATCAATTAGTAAAGCATCGCATAAACTTACATTTTGACTAGCCTGGTGCAATTTCCAATCTCAGGTGGTAGAGAACCGGAGAAATTATTCATATCAATAGCTCTGGACAGAAAAAAAAAAAAAAGGTTTGAGAATCTATCTGCGGGCGGTTGAAAATGAATGTGATCATATAGGAAGAGTGTCCTTACAGTGATCTTAAATCAGTGAGCAGTCCGATTTCTTTTGGAAGTGGCCCGGACAAAGCATTGGCCCCAAAAGTCCTGGGGAATTTAGGCACCATGGGATCATTAAGAAGAAAATGGTCATGAGTGAAAAGGGTTCAGTGCCTTACATCCACTGCATGCGAGTCAGATTACCAATGCCAGGAGACAAGGAGCCAGTCAAGAAATTCTGATTAAGGTTCCTGCTTAGATTAGAATACAAACTGAGTGTGGAACTTTCCAATGCAAAAGAAAAGAATGGAACGGGTTGCTAAGAAGCGTACAGATTAGAGATGTGAACGAGACTCCACAGCTCCTGAGGTATATGTCCGGTAACATTCATCCCACGTGCCCTCCTGTAAATTTAATTTGGGAGAGAGAGTTCTTGAGGCAAAGCGTCAAACATGTGGAAGGCATTAGTTGAAAGAAAGAGAAACAGAAACGTACAGAGCGATGATGCGGCAGATGGTGGATCCGACAAAAGAACAGTCGCATTTGATGAGAGGGTTGAAGGATAAGTTATCTATGCTGATGCTGTCGTCTGTGGCGGCTCCACTGCAGAGTTCGCCGCTGATGTTCCAAGCGTCCGTCGCCGTTATCTTCCATGTCTCGAAGATCTTGTTCAGAGCCCGAGCTGGATTTGATTCCAACCAGAATTTAAAAAAAAAAAAAGAAGGTTTATGTAAACATGATTTTATCATTATCTTCTTGTCGTCGTTTTAACTCGGAATCATAAGAAAAAAAACAACATAAAACCTTAATGATGATATTTTGAAAACTTTATTATGTCTAATCAAAATTAATAGGAGAGAAGAGAAGACCTTCGTCGGGATCAGTAGTAGCTCTGGTTCGGTTCTGTGGTCTAACCGCATGAAATAAACAAGACATGGCCACGAACCAAACTGCGCCTGTGATATACAACTTCCCCATCTACGCTCCTAAAAATAATGCGATGTTTGTGTGTGAATATGTGTGAGAGAGAGAGGGATCCGAGCAGACCAACTTGACTCAAAATTCGCCATCTCTTCCTCTCGTAATGCGTATAATAGTGATTTGTTGTAATATTATACTATAGTGTGTAACTTTTTTATAAAATAAAAAACTAACAGCGCGTTTGTGTGTTTCTTTTTATAAGAGCATCTTTAAAAGACTTTATCCCCTTATTTTTTGAAATTTTTTTTTCTCCAATAGATCCTTATCTCCTCAAATTTTAAGGGGATGAACAGTACACCCTCAAATTTTAGGGGGGTACTGTACGCCCTTTAAAACACTATTTACTTTTCACTTTAGTCCTTCTATTTATATATATTTAGTGATTGTGTACTTATTATTTCTTATTTAGCATTTTACTATTTTAATTATATTGTCACTTCAATATTATAATTGTGGTATTATAAAATTATTTTAAATAATATTAATATGTTAATAAATATTATATACCAATATATACTAATATTAATATAAGTATAATTTAAATATATTATTTCACACAGTATATTTCCAAAATTTAACACAAATACAAAATTATAATACAATCATAATATTTTAAATCAAAATAAAAGTTTCATAAACTTAAATATTACACAATAAAATATATCTTACAATACTAATATTCATGTAAATCCATAAGCTGAAATATTACACATTAAAATGCTTTGATTGAGCATATATGAAAGCATTACGGAAGCAATCGTATTGATTAGTGTTGTATTTCATATATATATATATATATATATATATATATATATATATTGTAATTTGAATTGTTTGTGTTTTATTATTATATGTAATTATGTTTTCTGTCTTTTATTATAAATAATTTGATGTTACATTTAAATCTGTTTACTAATTATGTCAATATTATATATTAATGTGTGCTTATTGTTTATTTATTAAATTTTAATGATTACAATTAACTATTAAGTAAATTGAGGATTAAAGTGTAAAATATAAGTTTTTAAGAGAAAAAATTTGAGGATCACCGTTGGAGAACATTCTCTCTATCCCTTTATTTTGAGGATAGACTCCATAAAAATGAGGAGGCTTGTTGAAGATGCTCTAAAAAATAAAAATAAAAATAAATATCGTGACCAAAACTTTAGTCAATCATCCAAAACTTGTTAATAAAAAAAAGGAAATAGATATAATTAGAGAAAAGCTGTCTGAACGTGCGGCCTTCGCCATTCTTCTCCTAATTTGTACCGGAACCGGGTTCAAACCGATTACTTGAATCGTTGACTAATATGGATCACCCACCCATGTTTGGCGTGTACTAATTATTATCAGCAGCTGCTTCTTTTTGAAACCTGCCTTTTCTGTCTGTACGTGTTTTATTCCACCGTTGAATTCTATTAGTAGATAAGATATATATCCACATAATGATGCAATCAAAATCGCTTATATATATAATACATATTAAACTTTAACCACCATCATAAACAATTATGAGAATTACGATTGCGACTAGGACCGTCGTATACAAATCAATGCCTCTTGCCTTGGTTGTTATTTTTTTCCACAAAAAAGCAATCTATACATATAAGAGTGTATAACAATATATAATATCTATCTGAATGACCGGGCGGTGAATTACTATTTTTGTTCAAAGATGATGGCAGCTTCTCAATTCAGTCAACTATCTGTTGGGTGGGTCGGATTAAAATTGTTCTTCCTTAACTTCATGAAACTCTTTATTCTTGTTTGGACCCTAATTATCGTTTTTGCTTAGATACACAAATCGAACTTATGTGAGTCTAGTTGCCAGGCCTCGATCTCTATTGGGCTCTCTGTGCAAACCAGTTCCCAATCCAGCTCTACATGATCTTTTGTCATATGTACTTCGTTTTTTTTATATCTTATTGGCTAATCCGGCAGAAACACATTTAGTTAGTGTTAAGGAAATGTCCTTTTATAACTTTATTTTCTTATAGAGTTTGTATGTTTTTCAATTTTTCTTTAATTAGCCTTAGTGTTCTGCGAACCAAGTCAATCGACCAAGTGATATCGACATTTGTATATTTTTTGGTGGCCAACAATAATCAAGTTGTGGATTCACCAGGTTATCTCTCAAGTGCCACTAACTCAAATTCGTTGATTCTATATTTTTCATTTTTTTTTTGTTTAAAGCCTTGTTTTTTTTGAGATCCAATGCATTTCACCTCTCGATGATGGATCTCACATAATGGTATTGATAGCCACTTGCAAAATTTCATTTCCTGAATGTGGTTTGCTGTGAATGATCTCAATTTGGTCCGGTAAAAGTAAACAATGAATAAAAAAATACCTAAGATAGACATAAAAAAATTTATCATCAAAATAATTTTCTAAAAAAAAAGACTAAAAAATATTATTAAAAATGTAAATATATATTTATACCATTGGATTAACTAAAATAGATTTAGAGTTTAGAATTTTGGTTTGAAGTTTTGGAGATGATGTTTAAAATTAAAATAAATAAATTTTTAAATTTTTCTTTTTTTGTTTCAATCATTTTTTTTAATGATATTGGCCATAAAAACGACTAAATGCATTAAAAATGTTGGGTATGACTTTACTCTAGTCAGATTTGTAGTAACAAATCATCGTGAGTTCGTTGAATTACCATTATTAAGATTTTTTAAGTTGGGTCTTATATTGATATTTAATTAAAATTTTAGATAAGTTAATGCAAAAAATCATGTGAGAAATCAAAATTAAACATTATCTTATTGTTAAGAATCACAAATATAGTATCACACAATTTAATCAACACCAACGAATTCACTTTCAATATTCTAATATTTTATATAACTAATATCCTACAGAAATAATTGGTCATACAAATATAGAAGAAACTTTTAAAAGCTAAAAAAATATCAATTAAATTTTTTTTTGTGAAACGAAGTCAAATTTTACTACTCCTTCTATTTTATATTAAGTATTATTTTAGAAAAAAAATTTCGTGATAAAGTAGATGTTGTTTTAATTTTTCATGAAAAAATTATTAATTTTATATTTTATGTAGGTTTGTATGTATAAGTACTTAAATTTAAATTTAGAATACAATTAAAAAGGTCTCTCTCCATCACGTGTTTCTCGCCCAACTTTTCACGAAACCGTCCGATGAAAAACATACAGGTGGACAGGTGGGGGGGTGAGCTCAGAAGTCCCGCATTGTAGACACGTGTCTACTGGGCGGATTCCACCAGAAACACTTCTTCTTGATAAAAGGAATAAGGAAGGAAGGAAGCTACCTTTCATCTTCTCTCAGGTGTTGTGGTACGTCTTTCTTCCCTTTCCTGTCTCTCTCTCTCACTCTCTTATGCTGTCTTGTTAGCAGACTGCTTCTTACCTCTGAGTTGAGTTGAATTCCGGCATGCATGCGCTAATTTCTCTTCAAGTCTTAGAATCGTTTCTTTCTTACACGCTTTTGAATGCTTATCATCTCCAACTTGATAGTAGAAAATTCTTTATATAATCATCATCATTAAGTGTGTATATAGAGGTAAAAGCTCTTAGATTCTTCAGACATGCGATCTTAGTTTTTCTGTTGCAGTTTTTGATGTGAGAAGACAGAGATTGAGTTCTAAAAGAGTTAGCCATGGAACATTCTGAAGAGGTCCAGCCCCAACAGGGAGTCATGGATTATGTTCCTTCTTGTGCTTATCAGAGTGGAGTGGCCTCTTCTATGGCGTTCCACCACCATCACCAGCAGCTCCAGCTTTTCTGGGCTACCCAAATGCAAGAGATCGAGCAGACCGCAGACTTCAAGAACCACAACCTTCCCCTGGCTCGCATTAAGAAGATCATGAAAGCCGATGAAGATGTGCGCATGATCTCAGCCGAGGCCCCAGTGATCTTTGCGAAGGCCTGTGAGATGTTCATACTCGAGCTGACGCTGCGTTCTTGGATCCACACGGAGGAGAACAAGAGGAGGACCTTGCAGAAGAATGACATAGCCGCTGCCATATCAAGGACCGACGTCTTTGATTTCTTGGTGGACATTATCCCCAAGGACGACCTCAAAGAAGAAGGCTTAGGGGTAACCAAAGGGACCATGCCAACGGTGGTGGGTTCTCCGCCATACTATTACTTGCAACAGCAGCAGCAGCAAGGGATGATGCCCTGGGCCCAGGGGAACCTAGAGCAACACCATGATTAGTAGCCCTCCAAAATAATTTCCTCTGTTTTTTTTTTTCCTTAATAAGATTAGCTATATACTAGAAAGATTGCTCTCCTCTACTCTGATGGCAATTTTACTGGGCTGCTCTTTCCATCCATCACTAGTGTATGCTTTTTCCATTTCGACTGTAATGGTTCTTAGTAATCAGTATATTCCCAGCAATGCAGCTTTACTATTGTTTTCTCATCATATTAGTCAGAATATTTTATGATAAAACTCCCAAGTTATAATACTGTGTTTTATTTGCCTGTTTCCGTCCAAATAGACGTTGATTATACGAACGTTAACGATGAAGGAAAACAATTTAGAGATTTTCTTATGATTTTAAAATAGTGCAAAGGATTTTTTTACTAAAAACCCTACAGAAAATAGATTTGTTGGGGGACAAAAGTAAAATATATTTTAATCTTAACAACAACACAAGTAAGTAAATAAACATGTGGGGTTTAAGATTTACAAAAAGCAGAACAGAGCAGCGCTCCCTGCCTCGCCCCTCTCCTCGCTTGTTAACGACCTCCGGGATTTCTATTCCATGACAAGTAGGACGGATCTCCAAGTCGCCTGAAACCAAATAAGTACACATTCTCGAAAAGATAAGTGGCTGTATGCACAATTATAGATTCAAGTCTTGCATATAAGCGTTACCATCACCACAACAACTATATATTAGCAGGGATCTGCGTACTGCGTACCTAGGTTTCACCAGGTACATGATTGTAAATGCGAGAGCCAAAAAGAAGCAGATCCCTCCAACTGTCAGGTAAGCAATGCCGAGGAAGTCGTTCTTCCCACCCAGCCAACTCGTTGTCGACAAAACAAGCTTCTTCTTCCCACTGAAACTGTAAGTGTTATAGTTGTTCTGCAGTGTAACGTGTATGGTGTCACCATTCTCAAGGTCAGTCTCTATCTTTCCGTAAAGTTTCCTAAATGTTGGCAATGCTGCAGTTCTCATCCAGACGATGAGATCTTCTTGTTCGCTAAGCTGAAAAGAGGAAGAAAGATGTCAGAGAGTGAAGTTGCTATGCATCCATATCGATATCAATGGGCAGAGGTTTTACCGGGATATCTGAATTTAGAGTGGCACCACCTGTGAGATTCCCCTTTTGAAAATTCTTGGGGAAGACATTGTTCCCAAACTTGTGCTCCTTGTCGCTCTTCCACGCAATGCCTTTTTTGTTTACAGCTAGGGGTGTGTTATTTCTTGATAGAGTGTATGTATCATTAAATAGACTCCAAGCAATGAGACCACATGGCACAATCGGCTGCCCACCAACATCATCCTCAGGCTTGCATGCGCTAATTTGGTTCTCGTACTTTGGACTTCTCAGCTGTGAATCACTTCGGCTTTTCACATACCTGTTAATGGTGAGAGAACAAAAAATAATCTAAGTTAGATAGATAAACACATTGGTACATTTGTATCTGCCTACTCCATGTAATCAATCTTGATATCCATTACACCTTCCATTCTAGGTCAAAGAATTGGTCCCAATACAAAAAAGAATGCATAATATGACGCTAAGGTTTGGTTAGTGCTATATACCTTCGGTGATTCTGGTAGAAGTTCTCAAGCTGGTAGTAAACATAGATAGGCTGCTTCATACGCTTTGTCACCTAAGAAGGCGATGGAAAAGGAGTAAACAACAAAATGCAATAACTTAGAGCAAAAAAAAGCGTTGATGCATAAGGGACTGACAGTTAGAGTTCGGTTACAAGATTTAGGTGCAGCTCCTTGAATAAATGCAACCTTGTTGGTCCTAGCAGGTGCAGGAATGCAATCATTATCATAGCGATCAACGATCTCCACAACCTAGAAAGCCATGAGAAAGGAAACACACGTGAGAAAGGGAAGGCAATTTTTTTTGATGAGTAGGGAAGGAAAGGAAAGGGAGGGGCGTACATCCTGGGAAGCGAAAAGAGAGATAACTCCAAGGGGGATAAAGATCACACTAACAATCAAAAATGTCGAAATGACCTACAGAAAACAAAAAAGGAACATCTGTGAAAGATATATAAAAGAATGGGTAAAAGGAGGAAGCTTTACCCAGCCAGGCGTAAGAATGGGCTTGCAAGCTGGAAGCTCCTGTTGTGTGAACTTGGAATCTGTAATTGAAGCATTTGCGAATAAGAATATCACATTTTAGTCATAGCTTTGCCTAATCTCTTCTCCCCCCCAACGATCACAAAAGAAAAGAAGATCCAAATACATTTGATAAGATCAAAACAAAATCCAAATCGATAAAGAGTCAACGATAAGGCAGAGAGATAATACACTTGGGCCGCTTCGAATTCTTCCTGGCGGTGGAAGTATCTCCCGATCCGGCACTGGACGACGCCGTATTCGTACTCATCGCCGATAAATTCCCAAATCTGGGCAAAGGGAAAACCAAGTTCTGAAGCCTTTGTAAATCGTATTTTCTCTGCTGTGTAATTAATCACTCGACAATAGTCGGATGATCGGATCCATACTATGCAATTTTGGGCTTCCCATGGCCTTTTTATCCTTATTCTTTTGGTTCCCCCCCCCCCCCCCCCCATGCTCTAATACTCTCACTTAAAGGACTTAAAAGAACATGTTTATTGCATGTCTTTTATCATGGGATTTTTAGCTTTTCTAGGAGACGTATTTTAATTTTAACTAAAAAAACTTAATAACCGTCTCTTAAATAAGAGACCTAAGAGACGTCTCTTAACGGAAAAATTTAAAAAAAAAACAAACATGAAATTATAAGTTAAGAACAAGCCTAAGAGACCGTGGATAAACATGACCTAACACTCGGTTTTTTCTTACCTCCCTTTTTCACATTTATTTTTTTCTACCAATTTACTCTACTTAATATTCAATCACAACCATAATAATATACAAATCCTTAAAATTTGTTTAGCTCAATCCGTTTTTGCTCTCTTTGCTTTTTTGATTTGTGTTTATTCAAAACAACAATATCAATTATGAAATATGTTATATATATATATAATATATACATTTGTCGTTTCTTTTGTGTTAGGGCAATGGGCCGATTCTATTTTATTGTATATGTATATTGGTATAATCCCTTTAGATGATTAATACAAATATCAGTTGCAACTTAGGTCTCTATTCTCTCCTTCTTTTTCTTGACTTGTCAAAATCCATTTCCGAAGAATATATAGATTGCGGAAAGAACAATACATCGATTACAAAAATGTGTGGTTCCGTTTTCTTTCCACAATCTTAAGGTAAAAACAGAATAATCCAATGTTTGAAATTTTTCCCTGTGTGGTATAAAAAAACTCAACAACCACAAACGCTTTGTCATGAGGTAAACCAACTGAGAAGCCAAAAAGAAAGAAAGAACAATATATGAGAATATATTTGGGTAAGTTGGAAAATAATAAGTCTGAATATAAAAAAAAGGAAGGATTATGTGTATTAGTGTGATAAGGGTAAGGTGGCAGAAGAAGAAAAAGAGACGATCTCGTCAAGTGTCCCATTCATTGAGTCTCTGCACTGAAAGTCTTGTTGCATGGAGGTATCGACTGACATAATTTGTGCTTCGTTCATAGAGAGCAGAGGAAAGTCTTGGAGTTGAAGAGGAGGATAGTAGGGAAGGTGAGAGTAGCTTGCAAAAAGCTCACCATGATCGTCGAGAAGAGAAGATGAGAAATGAAGGGCGAAATCGGATGTGTTGTTTGCTTCGTCTAAAAGGATCCCTTGGCCTTGGGTGAGCTCTGATGAAGATGTCTCCGCAGATGCCATTTTTAAGCTCTCCTCTTCTTCGCTTTCTCTTTCCATCCTTACCTCCACATTCTCATCACATTTTCTCCACATTTTCTCTTTTCCAACGCTAGTACCCATCATCATCTCTTCGTCTTTTCTCTTTGGAATTTGTATATGCTTCTTAAAAACACGGCACAATGCATACGACTCCTGCTTTACATATTATCATTATCAAAACTAGTATATATATATGTTTGATAAGTCTTGTGTTCGTACGGGATAAAATAAGCATGTGTTACGTACCTTGATAGAGGAGGAGGGGGATGGAGAAGGAAGGTGAGTGAGACGATATTCATGCATCACCCAGTTAGTACGAAGTCCATGAGGAGCCCTTCCTCTGTAATAAACAAGGGTCTTCTTCATCCCCATCTTCACCTTCTTTGATTCCACTGCACGGTCTTTCCCTGTGGCTTTCCAGTAACCCGCTCGGGTCGCACGGTTTGTCCTGGACCCATTTGGATACTTCTTATCCCTTGTGCTGTAGAAGTACCATTCCATGTCGTTTCCAGGCAAAAATGACTTCTCTGTTCCTCGTTATTCAATTATATGATTACTTTAATTAAAGAAAAACCTCTATCTTATATGTACGCAAGTGAAAAATAAATGGATGTCTAATTTAGAGCATTAGGCGTAGTATGAAAGTACCAGGCAAATCCCATGGCTCGCATTTATAGAGATCAACTTCGGGGATGATCTCAAGCTCAATGGTTCGGCCATTCACCTTCCTGTCCAGATAGTATGCCACTAGCTCTTCGTCTGTTGGATGAAACCTGAAACCTGGAGGCAAACTCATCGGCGCCATTCAAACTAGATACAAGAGAGAGAGAGAGACGAGATAGATGGAAACTATAACTGCTGAGGGTTTACGTACGAGATACGAAGGTTACTATATAATAACTAAAATTAAGAGATGTTGTAGGAGTTATGATATGAGAATGTCTAAAAGTATGCCATAGGATTGGCATCTTCTGAGATCATATATTTTTGTCTTACTTTAGATTGCTTTTTAGTCAGTGTTTGCTATACTCACCACATTTTTAAAAACAACGTTTTCATTTACAATTTAATAATATGAAAAGCAAACATTAAAAGATTCTGTAAGTGTGAAAACCCATGAAAGAGAAACGGAAAGGGTAGGACGACGGGCCCATCTGATCTCAACTCATCACATATATGTATGCATTACCAATTATGTTAACGTATAGTTTAGTTGTATACGCTACATATAAGTTTCACGCTTAGGCCATCTTTAACCCGGGTCTCTTAAGATGAGGTTTTTAATTTTTTTGTTCTCTTTTTAATTTTTTTTTTTTTTTTTACATTTTTCCGGATAAGAGACGTCTCTTATGTCTCTTATTTAAGAGACGGTTCTTAAGTTTTTTTAGTTAAAATTAAGATACGGTCTCTTAAAAAATAAGAACCCCTTGTTAAGAGACCTGCATTAATCATGCCCTTAGATCACTTTTAATACGGGGTTTTAGCTTCAAAAAATTTCAATATATATATATGTATATATATTAATATTTGATTATAATTTTTTTTTAATTTTATGGAAATTCAATTCAAAATATCTTTGCAAGAAAATTTTAAACTGAGTATCCCATGAAATAGAAACCTTATAATTGAATAATAATATAAACTAGCCTTTGATCTGCGCGCCCGCGCGGATTTATTTTTATGAATGTTAAATATTTTAAGCAATTTGTTTGATATAACTGTATATATGACTGTAATTTAATATTTGATATCCATTATCCGATCCGGGATCCCATCCGCTTCGAAAAACGGATATTCGGGGATCCTAATAGTGATTTTACGGATTTGACTGATCCACGAACAAATTCGGATAGTAAAACTTTAGGTCTAGATATCCGAATCCGGATATTAAATATTTAAAATTTAATTATAGTTATTTATGTATATTATACATACTTTTATATAAAATAACTAAAATTTTAATGATTTTAAGTATTTTTAAATAATAATTTTAAATAGACTAAATATATGATTAATATTTAGTTTTTGATTTCTTTTAAATGAAAAAAAACAGGTTCGGATATCTAAGTGTATTCAGATTTTAGTTCGAATATCCTAACCCCGAATATCCAGATCCGGATAACAATTTTACGAATCCAACGAATACATATCTGAATCCGTATATCCTAAAGTACTCTGGATATTCAATCCATCCAAGACCTGACTGTGTATATGTATTATATGGTGATAAAAAATTTTAAATTTATAAATTACATATGTTATTCTTATTAGATATATATCGTACAAATAAATAACACATTGTATTTGTTTGTATATATAACCATTTATAATAAATTTTAGTATGTATTTTAGTCATTAAATTGTTATAGAAAGTTACATGATTTTGTTATTGTAAATGAATAAATTCATATTATAATCGAAAATTATTAACATTATTATCTTTTTTCTATTTCAAATATAGTTGGTAGATTATATGAATATAAATAAAAAATAAAATTAATTTAATGCTATATATGTATAATTCTTTTTTTTTATTATAAAAATTTGGAAAACACATATACATTTTTATGAAGTCTTCAATTTCAATGACAAATATTGTTAATATGCTTAGCCGAATTTTATTTTTTTCTTGTTAAGAATTAATGTTTAGATGTTTGGATGCATGAATAATATCCGTGACATTTTTTTGTAAATATTAGTTAAAACCAAGCGTTATTTCATATTTGTATTTTAGTTTTAATACATTAGATTTATTTTTTCTTAGATGTTTGGATGCAAAGATAATATGAGTGACATTCATTGTAAATATTAAGCAAAAGCAAGAGTTATTTCATATTTGTACTTCACTTTTAATAGATTAGATATATACATATATATTTTGAAAATCCTATACTCAAAAAAACTCTATTATGAATGTTCTCATTGCACCATCATCTACATTTATCTACTGTGGTTAGGGATATACATTTTATCCGTTAAATTTGATTTGATTCGTTATTCGTTTCGATTCGATAAGTAAAATCCGGATATCTGTAAGTCGTCGAAGTAAAGCAAATATTAAAAGTTAATATCCGTTAGAAACGAAACAAACCACAAATATTAAAAAATTTAGAGCTGGATATCCGATCCGATCCGTCATTACAAATAGATGTAGATCTACAAATAAATATATATTTTTATATGTTATAATTTTATAAAATTATTATTTTAATATATAATTTTATTAATTTTATTTAGAATTTGCTTATAAAATCTTTATAAAAAGACAATTTTCAAAAAAAAAAGTTGTGTGTTTATAAGAAAATTTGATTTATTTTAGAAAATTATGGAACATTTTTATTATTCATTTTATATTATGTAAAAATATTAAAAAAAAAAACAAATTTGTATATTTTCTAGATTTACTTGTATTAAACAAAGTAGATGAGATATCCGTAAACATTCACAAATATCCAAAAACAAATTCGGAATGTCGGATATCCGTATTTCTCCGAAGCAAATCAAATCGGAAACTCAGTAAGATACGAAGCAAATCACAAATACTAAAAATTACGGGGTTATTCGATCCGTGTCTACCCCTCGTAATTCTTGTTCATAGTGGGTTAACGTGGCTCCCACTCAAGCCCCGTTGGATTTTTAAATGATTGCTTTAGCCCAAAAAGAGAAGGGTTTTAATGATTTATGGAACTTATAAGGGACTCATCTCTTCTCAGACCAGATCTACCTGGCGACACCTAAACACTCTTCTTTTTAGGTTTGACAGTTAAAAGGATGAGAGAACTGGTAAAATAACAAAAAAAAAGAAGCAAAATTAAATCTGTAGAAAAAGATAGAGAGGTAGAAAGAGAAGGAAGAGAGAGAGAAGCAACATTTGGTTATTTTCTTAAGTGAGTGTATTTTTGGCTACAAAATACAATTTCCTTAAAAAAAACTTCTTATTAAGAGTATTTCAGTTCACATCTTTACATGGATATCTAAACCAAAAATTATGAGTAGTTTAATAAAGTATAAATTATCTAACTAAATTTAACTTAAAAAAAAAACAAAACCAATTGCACATCAATATATGTGAGAAAAGTATCTAAAGGGTATTTCAAAGTTTTTCTACAGAGAAACTATTGACATTATCTCTCATATTTTTCTATTTTTTTTTCTAAATTGTTGACATACTTAATAGAGGTTTACTGTTGGGAGTGAAGTAAAATATCCATAAATTTTTGATTAAATTGTTATATTTTTCAATTTAAACAAAAAAGTGCAAATAGATGTAACTCCATGAAGTAAAACAAATACTAATAGTAATATGTATGCAAGTAAAAAGAAATTAATATAATAATATTTCTAGAAACAAATATCCGATATCATCTTTATATACATATACTTAAAATTGTATATAAAATTATATAACTATTATATTTAATGTAAGGTTTACAATATTCTTATTAATTAATTATTTTTTTGCTACAATTTTCAAAAGTTAATGAATTAAATTTTTGTAATCAATATTATTATTGAATATTATCTTTGAATTTTAATTTATTTATATGAATTAAATAAAATATCCGGTTTAAAATATTAAAAATAGATATCCAAATATATACGGTTCAAATTAAATGGAGTAATTGATTATTTGAATAAAACTAACTGAATTATGAATATTTCTAAAAAAACTGGATGATCCCCTACTTGCTATGGTCTTTATAGATTGAAATTTATAACAAAAATAAATTAAAAACAAAAGCGGAGGCATCCAAATCGCCTTTAGCTTTAGAGATGGAGGCTTCTTTAGCATTTGGATTAAAGACGTTGTTTGCCTCTTTTAAATCATTACTCCCACACAATCTTTGACTCATCTCTCTTTCCCCTACTTCAGTTTTACCAACTCACGGTCAAATATATTTTGCCTCGACCCTCGGCCTCGATCCAAAAGAAAATAAAACATTGGCATCTTCCCATGTAGAGATATACATCATATATGCATATCACACACACACACATATATATATATATATAATTATGGTATACATATATATATATATATATAATTTTTGCTAAAATCTATTTTACATAATTACATGTACGTGCGTATGAATATCACTGGAAATATTTAATGGATTTGAAAATCCAGGCAAGATAATAATTAAACTTCCTTTTGTCATCAACTGATAAAACGTCTATGCAACAAATTGAGCCGGTTGAACAAGAGAGAAAGATAGAGGTGGGGGGGATATTTTAAATGATCCACATAATTTGCAGTTAATTGTCCCATAAATAGAATATAATACTCCTTTTCTCATAAAGTGTATTATTCAACCTTCAAGTAAGTAACTCTCGCTTTTTGAAGGAAAAATAACGATGCTATTTTACGTGAGCTTTCAGATGTGGTCACCAATAACTTGAGCAAAGAAAGAGAGAGATTCTTAGCAAAAAATAAAAAAGATAGAAAGAGAGAGAAACTGATAAACATTTTGAGGAAAGATGCTTTGTTAAATTAACTTGTCCTCTTAATGCGGTTCTAGCTTCAGAATTCTCAATATATATATATATTAGTATATTTAATTATGTGGTTTTTAATTTTACGGAAAACTCAATCCAAAATATTTTAGATATTATAGACTATATTTTCTGCAAAGTTAATAACCTTACAAAAATACTAATATTAATATATACACATATATATATATATATCGAGAACGACTAAATTTTTCGCAAAGTTAATAACTTCACAAAAATATTAATATTAATATATACATATATGTTGAGAGTACAACTCCTAGTTGCTATTACATATTATGTGGTATCAACTATCATGCACAATTGTTACATCACCTTTTATCTTTTTTTGGGGGGGGGTTCTCAGATCGATTAATTCAAGTCTAAGCGAACAGATAAACGATCCATTGTTCTGTGTACATTTACAAAGTTTTTTTAGTTCTTGTTATGGTATGAAGACATCATATACATGTATATAGTTTGAAACGCACACATAAAAGTAGACAGAAATATGGAATAATTAGCTCATAAAGACAAATTGGGAACGAGGAAATTAACCTGCAAGCGTAACTAAAGAGTAAGACATGCAACCTTTCTCACGGTCGATATATGGGGAAGCCAATAAAGCACTAATAAAATTGGAGAATCTTACCCACCCTATCCCTTTTTTATTTCACATGTATCAAATATTTTTAATGCTTATATTGTAATTTCCAGTACCACAAATGTAACATATTGTTAAATTAAATTATGAAAAATTGGACGTGTATATGTATGAACGAAGGCTAGGAAATAAATATAAATTGGTAAAGGTGGAACATAGTTAGCAGGGAGTCGCTGAGGGGGGGATCATGACGATTCACTTTCTACACCATCAACATCAACATCAACATCAATCACAATTCTTCAAAAAGACAGGAAGAAAGAAAGAGAAGAAGAGTCTTGTTAAGAAAAAGCAGCATCTGATTCCCTACATGTCGGTTTCCACATCATTTTTTAAATCTCATTTTAGTTTGTGCTGATCTCAGAAAGAAGAAACTTTAAATAAATATAATGTCTCTCGATTCATGCTTTCATATTTTTCACACAGAATATCACTGTCCAAAACTTGCGTTGCCTTTTGCTTTTCTCCATGCACTAAATCTCGTTTTTGCCCCTCTAAGTTCCCCCTTATTCCCCCACATTGTCACCTTTGTTCTTGGTGAAAGTGGTCATACTCATTAGTCCTTTTAATTTACTATTCAACAGGACCACCTCGTAATTTGTATTCATTCAATTATCCAAAGCAGATCTTCGTCAGTTGAGTGTTTTTATATTATGATCAACGACTTGATGATTGCTGCTAAAGCTGCCAACTATTAATTTGAGCTCTTTTTTTTTTTTTTTTTTTTTTTGGTCAAACAAGATTTCATAAATAACTAGTCTCCATTAGAGGAGAAATTGTTTACAGAAATGATAACAAAGCCACACTGGCTAACAACTTTGCTGCAACAAAAGGCAAGCAAAAACACAAAGATAGAAGCAATCATTATACATAAACAACTGACATTGCAGAGACGTCGTATCTCGACAACATTAGGTTTAAGCAGTGGAATGACGCCATGGGAAACAAAGAACACAATCAGTGATCTAATGCTTGTGATTGGTACCGCAACTAGTGCAGGCGTTACAATCTTAACACTGGCTACAATAGCATATGTGATGTGACACCAAGATGCTGAGCCTTTGAACAGTACAGAGAGCAAATCATCTGTAGAGCAATCTTCCAATCCAAAGTACGACCGTGCAACACATGAGAAGCAACGACATAAAAACCATGGTAATAGGGAAACTGAAGTTGGTTTCAAAAGAGTGGTGATAATTAAGATCTGAAACCACAACCAAGCTGAAAATCTGCAATTCAACATTAAGTACTCCACTCTGGAGGAAGTTAGACAGATATGAAACCAGGAGGTAATATGCAAAGAACACTCTATAGCAGAGTAGAAGGAAGTAATAGGCAAAGAACACTCTATAGCAGAGTAGAGGATAGATTTAACTATCATAAAGGAACCAATAGTTGGATGGAAAGTACCGCATAGAGGAGGATAAGATAACACATGTGTCTCTGGCGAAGGAAGTCTAGCGGCAACCACATACTTGGCAGTGATGGAACAGAAGCAAGTTACAAGATCATTGAGACAGAGAGGAGATGTGCAAGACAGAGAGATCTTGAGGAAAGGTGAAAACGAGACATAATGATATGCTCGAAGTGAAGACCCGACTACACACCAGTGAGGTAACAAACTGCATACAACAGGAGATAAACATCCATAGGTGAATGATGAAGCACCAGGCGAAAGGAGGGGAACATCACCGCCTCTAGGCTCAGGTGTCGAAAATGAGAAATCTAGATCTAGGGTTTGGGCCAAAGCTGGAGGAGATAGGCTGGAGAAGGTGATGAGGAAACAAAGCAGAGCAGGTGCATCCGGAGGGTCAGGTGGTTCCGGCGGCTCGATGGGAGAGAGAGATCCAAGCGGGGAGAACTTACATGGTGGTGGATCCAGAGGAGGTCTGAACCGCGGCGGGAGAGGAGCAGTCACCATCAGAAACATGAAGAATGGAGCTTCTTCAGAAAGGGGAAAACTAAACAACGGTGGTGGAACGGAGCAGATCCATCCAAGCGGCGCACATCGGGAACCGGACCTGGAAGGTTTTCTTCTATTAACCCTCTTTGAACGCAGCACATTAATTTGAGCTCTATTCAATACATTTCCAAGATAGATCCTAGACAAAAAGACAAAGTGACATGTGAATAATCTAACTTGTTATATATGCATAAACCAAAAAAATCCACAACTCATGACTCCACGAGGCAGGTTTGTAGGATGCCCATAACGGTATGGGCTTAAATATTTGGGCTATTGAACTGAAATAGGATGGGTCGATAGAAGGAGAGCAGAGTTTTAATTGTTAACGGCAGAGCAGAGCAACTGATTCGTGGTTGATCACAAAACATTGGCGGCAGTCTCATCATAGGCACATAGATACTTGGAGCAGCAAACAAGAGGCAAAGATGGAATTCGAGAAGATCAAGGTGGCCTGGTTTCTTCTGTTCCGACATTGATTGTGTGTCTCACGCAGGCGACGAGATGACTCGAGTTATTTGGAAATTCATTAAAGACTTTTTTTTTTTAATCATCCTTAGCCTTAAATGAAATCACCCTTGTTTTGTACTTTGGTTTATCATTCCACAGCTTATTTTCCCATACCTGGTATTGGTTATCAAGTACTTTGATCTTGGACTGCCTAACCGCCATTGTACTGATGATAAGGTTACTACTTACTACAGAGAGTGCTGAAGCTACTCTAAAGTACTTTTTTTTTTTCTTCTCAAGGCTATCCTTTTAACTTCACCTCCCATTCTCAACGAGCCTTATGTTATTTCTCCATCCTTTCCGACACTCTTCTATTCTTAGTTTTGATGTTTTCATTTAACTGTCTCTCTGTCTTATGATTTTAACTTGGCATCTATCATTTGCAGAAATATCCCTCGCATTGTTCCAGGTTTGTGAACATCTGCAGTTTTGTATGATTAGCCATTTGATTTGATGTGCCTGTAACATGTAGAGGCTGAACAGATTCCTCCTCTTCAGGATGGACTAAACCAATCTGTATTGGTAGGCATGCTTTTGGAGATCAATATAGAGCTACTGATATTATTATTGTTAATGAACCAGGAAAACTGAAACTGATTTTTGGTAAATCTCCCTCTCCTGTTACTTGATATTCTAACTGAAAGCACGAAAGGGTGAAAATTTGCCTTTATGATTAGAAGTAAATCTGAGCACTAGTCTAGTCTATTCTCCATTCATTCCCTACGTTGGAAACTGCTGCCTCATTTAGAACACATTGTTATATGTGGAGCGAAAAATCACACTTCATTCTTCTGTAACACAACTTATTGTTTCCAGATTATCATCATTGGATGTTTGGGAACATGATTGTTTACGAGTTTACTTACATGTGGAGGTTCATAGGCCTTTTTTATTGATTTTTTTTTCATTTTTTACATGACATATGATATGTTTGCAGAGCGAAGTGGATCTTCACGTAAGAAAGAATTTGAAGTCTTCAATTTCACTGGTGCTGGAAGTGTTGCTTTGGCCGTGTGTAACACCGATGAGGTAGATATAATTGAAAGAATGCTTGATTTATTTTTTATCCTCGCCTCCTTCACATCACTTAGAGAGGAGATATAGTTGATATGATGCTATTTTTTTTCTTCTAATTGCTGAATAGTAGTCTATCCGTGCATTTGCTGAGTTCTTACAGAAAAAATGGCCGTTGTACCTCTCCACAAAAAACACCAATATGACGGAAGGTGTGCATTAGCTGGCCTCTTTGACAATTCCATGTGATTGTGTTCATCTTGAATCTTTACGGTTTTTGAAATTTTCAAACATAGTCTTTTCTCAACTAGTTTTTAACAAGTTGGATAGTTTATAGAATACTATCAAACCAATATATAGCTTTAGTAAGTATAGACCAATACTTATTAAGAATGAAACTTTTTTCAAATTTTCCTTCGTGTAGTACCCAAAGATGATTTCTCAAAATATAAAACAATTTTTGCTTCTTAGTGAACTCTGGCGAGCTGTAACCTCATAACACCTAGTAGCTTTTTAGTGAACTCTGGCAAGCTGAAAAACTCATACCACCTACGCTCATATCTCTGCAACGCTTGACTTGGGTAAATCAATCCAATATCAAGTCGGATTCTTTTGAAGTGACGGAGATGTTAAGAGTTGCTTACCCACGCGAGCAGAATAAACAATTACTCTGCATTATTTCACCACCAACGATCTGTTGAGAAATAGGAACCGCTTTGGTGCTTTCCACTTTGCTAATATAGTATGCTAGAAATTTAATAATTCGTGACAAGGTAAGAATTGTTACAAATAATGATTAGTCATCAAAGACCACATGTCCTACAAATGGTGATCCTCATCAGATATACTTGTCTTATTTTTACACTAGCTTCATCATTAACACATGTCCTTATGTGTACTAGTGAGAAGATGAGTAAGCAATTAATCTTCTTCTATAAATAGGCTCTATGTTTTTCATAATTAAGATGTAAGTTGAGAAACAATAAAAAGTCAGTTACTAACACTTTCTCGTTGCTTTACCATATTTACAAATACAAAAGTTTATTTCTTTAAGTGTTATTCAACACGTTATCAGCACGAGGCTCTTATACCAAACAAAGTTATATTAGCGAGGTAAGGTTTAATTTATGTTCTTCAATAATTTTAAATATTTTAATTTTGTTATTGTTCCGGAGTGAAGGCTCTGCCTTCTCCGTTTATTCTTCGGGATGATAGGCGTTGCCTTCCCCGACTGATTGTTAAGATAGGCTATGCCTTCACGATCAGAGAAACACGTGGTAGGCTTTGCCTCCGTGAATAAAAAGAAAAGGTTAAAATGGTAGACTTTGTCTCCTCAGACCTTGAAAAATAAAAATGATCAATATGGAAGACTCTGTCTCCTCGGATCATGTGGAAGGCTAAGCCTTCAATTTTATTTTTGCTCTTTTAATTTTTGCAATTTAAGTTTACTTTTAATTTAAGTTTCTGCTTTTAATTTTTACCTTTAAATTATTGTACTTATTATATTTTAAAATATATTATTCTATGAATACAGTTATCATGTCGAATCTGACAAAGCTCGAAATAAATGCCCTTGATATTACGGGAAATAACTATATGACTTGGGCAGTGGGTGCAAAGATGCACCTGAGAGGAAACGGGCTTTTGGAAACCATCGATATTTCAAAAACAGTGTCGGATGAGAAAAAGGCTAAAGCCATGATATTTCTACGACACCATATACATGATGGTTTAAAAGATGAATATATTACGAAAGAGGATCCTGCGGACCTCTGGCAATCTTTAAAAGAGAGGTTTGATCACCAGAAATATGTGATCTTACCGAAAGCTAAACACGAGTGGATACATCTCCGGTTCCAGGACTACAAAAGTATAAGTGAGTATAATTCTGCGATGTTCGGAATTACATCTAGGATGATGTTATGTGGAGAGAAAATAAGTGATTATGATATGATCGAGAAAACTCTCTCCACGTTCCATCCTGGAAATGTAGTCCTACAACAACAATACCGGGCGAATGGGTATACTCGTTACTCGGAGTTGATGCAAGTACTCCTTGTAGCAGAGCAAAATAATCAACTCGTGACTTTAAACCATCATGCTCGTCCTACTGGATCAGCTCCATTCCCCGAAGCGAATGTTGCATCATCCAGTTATGATAATTTGAGAGGACGAGGTCGTGGACGTGGTCGAAATCGTTATCATGGTTGTGGAAGAGGACGAGGAAGAAGATTTCGTCCGTATGATGAAAGAAATAACAAAGACTTCCACGTAAACGAAAGGGGCCGGGATGATAAAAGGCAAACAGAAAAAGTTTGCTACAGATGCGGTATGAAAGGTCATTGGGTACGTGGTTGTCGTACACCAAAACACTTAGCCGATCTGTATAGAGAATCCCAAAAAGCGAAAGAGAAAGGAAGTGAAACAAACTTCATCTCTGATGAACCCGGACCATCCTTTCATGGTTTAAATGATGATACTCATCTTGACGTATCAGACTTTCTGGTTGATTCAGAAAGAATCGATGAGTAAATGTAAAAACGATGTGATATAAGTTTACTGTATTATAATATCTATATATTTTGTTGTAAGATATATGTAATATTTTATGTTTAATAATAATGTTTTATGAATATTTTAAATTCAGAAAATGCCAGACTTTGAGACTATGGATGGAGATATGTGTTTGGCAGATAGTGCGTCAACGCACACAATAATTAAAGATAAGAAATACTTCTCCAGTCTCAAAATAAAAGATTACGCTGGAAGCGTAAGTACAATATCTGGTAGTGCAAAGATTATTAAGGGCTCTGGAAGATTGAAATTTTCAATGCCACGGGGGACGAAATTTGAAATAAGTGATGCATTATATTCCCCCGAGTCTCATAGAAACTTGTTAAGTTTTAAAGATATCCGGAGAAATGGATATCATATTGAGACTATGAATAAAGATGGCATTGAATATCTTTGCATTAAGTCCGAGAGGAAACATATATTAGAAGAGTTAAAAATGTTATCCTCTGGACTATATTGTACGAAAATAAACATGACTGAGTCCTATGCCACAGTAAACTTGAAGTTTACTAATACATTTAAAATCTGGCATGAGAGGCTAGGACATCCCGGTTCAGTCATGATGAGAAAGATAGTGCAAAATTCAAATAGCCATCCGTTGAAGAACGAGAGAATTTTGCAAACGGGCGAGTTTACATGTAATGCATGTTCTCAAGGAAAACTTATAACTCGGTCATCACCAGCAAAAGTTAGCAATGAATCACCATTGTTTTTAGAAAGAATCCATGGTGATATATGTGGGCCAATCCACCCACCGTGCGGGCCGTTTAAGTATTTCATGGTATTGATTGACGCATCTAGTAGATGGTCAAATGTTTGTCTTTTGACGACAAGAAATACGGCTTTCGCAAAGTTCATTGCTCAAATCATAAAGTTGAGAACGCAGTTCTCAGAGTATGCCATAAAGAAAGTAAGGCTTGATAATGCTGGTGAATTTACATCACAAGCCTTTAATGATTATTGTATGTCAGTGGGGATTGATGTGGAGCATCCAGTTCCCCATGTTCATACACAAAATGGCATGGCCGAGTCATTGATCAAACGGTTACAGTTGATTGCAAGACCGTTGATATTGAGAACAAAGCTCCCAATTTCAGTATGGGGTCATGCTATTTTGCATGCGGCTGCACTGATTCGGCTGAGACCGAGTGCAGATAATAAATACTCCCCTTTACAATTATCATCTGGGCAGGAGCCAGATGTATCTCATCTCCGTGTCTTTGGGTGTGCAGTCTATGTTCCGATAACTCCACCACAAAGAACAAAAATGGGCCCACAAAGGAGATTGGAGATATACGTGGGTTATACGTCACCAAGTATAATAAGGTATCTTGAACCAGTAACTGGTGATATGTTTACGGCACGGTTTGCCGATTGTCATTTTAATGAGGAAGAATTTCCAGCGTTAGGGGGAGGAATTAGAAAAATTCCTAAAGAAGTTACATGGTGTACACCGTCGTTGTTACACCTTGACCCCCCTACAAATCAAAGAGAACTGGAAGTTCAGAAAATTGTGCACTTGCATAATTTGGCAAATCAGTTACCAGATGCGTTCACAGATACGAGAAGGGTGACAAAGTCATATATACCCGTTGAAAATGTTCCATCAAGAGTTGTTGTTCCTGAAGGACAAACTGATGGAAACACAATGAATGAACCTAGGGTTCAGTTAAAGAGGGGGAGACCAACGGGTTCTAAAGATAAAAATCCCCGAAAGAAAAAGAAATTGGTTGAGCAAAGTGGAAAGGTTCCAGAAGAACCTGATATTGAAAGATGTCTCAAAGAAGACATAAATGAAAAAGTTCCTAAAGAACCTGATACTGAAAAATGTCTGAAAGAAGGCATAAAGGTTCAAAAAGAACTAAATAAAGATGATGATCCAGATGACGAGGAGGGAATAGAAAAGTATGAGATTTCCATCAACTACGCCCGTGATCAAAAATTGATGATCAGAAATAAAATAAAAGATGTTGATGGAATGTTCTCCTTTTCTGTGTCTAAAGAGATCGATCATGAAAATGATGATCCCGACCCAAGGTCCATTTTAGAATGTCATAAAAGACATGATTGGGAGGAGTGGAAGAAGGCCATTCAAATTGAATTACTCTCCCTGAATAAAAGAAATGTTTTCGGACCAATAGTCATAACGCCTGAGAATATAAATCCTGTTGGGTACAAGTGGGTATTCGTGAGAAAAGTAAATGAAAAGAACGAAGTAACACGATATAAAGCCCGATTAGTTGCCCAAGGTTTTTCTCAGAGACCGGGAATTGATTTTGAGGAAACTTATTCCCCGGTAATGGATGCAATTACGTTTAGATTTTTAATGAGCCTAGCGGCATCGAAAAATCTTGAAATGCATCTTATGGATGTTGTGACTGCATATTTATATGGATCATTGGATAATGATATATACATGAAACTCCCTGAAGGATTAGAAATGCCGAAAGCATTGAAAGCAAAATCTAGGGAGATTTGTTCGGTCAAGTTACAGCGATCACTTTACGGACTAAAGCAATCCGGACGCATGTGGTACAATCGCTTAAGTGAATATCTATTGAGAAAAGGATATGTGAATAATGCGATATGTCCATGCGTTTTTGTAAAGAAATCGTCATCTGGCTTTGTGATCATTGCTGTATATGTTGATGACCTGAACATTATTGGAACTCAAAAGGAGGTTGATGATGCTCGAACTCATATGAAAGAAGAGTTCGAAATGAAAGATCTCGGAAAGACAAAGTTTTGTCTTGGGCTCCAGATAGAGCATTTCCGAGAAGGAGTATTTGTGCATCAATCAAATTATACGAAGAGGTTATTAAGACGCTTTTTTATGGACAAAGCGACTCCTTTGAGTACTCCAATGGTAAATAGATCTCTCGATGTAGAGAAAGATCCTTTTAGACCATGTGAAGATAGCGAGGAAGTACTCGGTCCTGAAGTACCTTATATGAGCGCTATCGGTGGGCTTTTATATCTGGCAAACTGTACAAGGCCTGATATTGCTTTTGCTACTAACCTACTTGCAAGATATAGTTCTGCTCCTACTCGCAGGCATTGGAACGGGATAAAGCATATATTCCGTTACCTCCAAGGTACAGTTGACCTGGGGTTAATATATGTTAGAAAACCCGAGTTTGGTATGGTTGGTTTTGCAGATGCAGGATACTTATCAGATCCTCATAAAGCTCGATCGCAAACTGGCTATGTTTTTACAATTGGTGGAACCGCGATCTCTTGGCGTTCCCAGAAACAAACTCTGGTTGCGACTTCATCGAATCATGCAGAGACTATTGCGCTTCACGAAGCATGTCGAGAATGTGTGTGGCTTAGATCAATGAGTCACCATATACAAGACGCAAGCGGAATAACTGATAAGAAAGAGCCGACGAAAATATTTGAAGACAATTCGGCTTGTGTCGCTCAACTCAAAGAAGGTTATATAAAGAGCGATAGAACAAAGCACATTCCTCCAAGATTTTTCTCGTACATACGGGAGCTTGAGAAAAATGAAGAAGTGGACATAGAATATGTACGGTCATGCGAGAATCCAGCTGATTTGTTTACGAAGGCCCTTCATACTACAACGTTCCGGAAACACGTTTACGGTATCGGAATGCGGCATTTGCGTGACTTATGAAGAAAAAGCTATGTCCATTATTCTCAGGAGGAGACTACGTCACTGTACTCTTTTTTCCCTCATCATGGTTTTTATCCCTTTGGGTTTTTCCGTGATTAGGTTTTTAACGAGGCAGTACGTAGTACAAGATGACTAATCAAGGGGGAGTGTTACAAATAATGATTAGTCATCAAAGACCACATGTCCTACAAATGGTGATCCTCATCAGATATACTTGTCTTATTTTTACACTAGCTTCATCATTAACACATGTCCTTATGTGTACTAGTGAGAAGATGAGTAAGCAATTAATCTTCTTCTATAAATAGGCTCTATGTTTTTCATAATTAAGATGTAAGTTGAGAAACAATAAAAAGTCAGTTACTAACACTTTCTCGTTGCTTTACCATATTCACAAATACAAAAGTTTATTTCTTTAAGTGTTATTCAACAAGAATTATAAACTTTCCCAATGCTGATTTGTCTATTGCTCTTGATGTTTTGGGTTAAAACCTGGCCCGGGCCCATGACTCTAAACCCAAAACCAGGTCCTATCGCCGAACTCAAAAGCTCCTGTTGTACTGCTATTGTATCTACTTTGTAATTCGTTCATTAGCTTGAACTTATCTCTCCCACTCGCTCGTTCTCTCTCCCTCTCTATGAAGAAATGAACGGCGGAGAGTAAAGCCTTGTCTTTGTGGCTACAAACAATCTGTCTGAAGGAAGGTGTTGGAGAAATGAAAATGGGTATTAGTTCATGCGCAGAGAGATCCTTACTAACTATGTGAGCAAAAGATATGATTTTGATAACAGCTCCCGTTTTCACCACTTGTTCTCACCTTCTCCTCCGCCATTCCGATCATTCTCCTCCTCTTCGCCATGAATCAGCTATTCATCGGAGCAAAATTTCCCGTTTCCGAAGCGTCTCCGCTGCCTCCTCCTCCTCATCCTCTTCTTTGTTGCCGCAACCGCCACTTCGTCCGGATAAGGCGTCGGAGCTGAGGGCTCTTTTGAAGCGATTCTGGAAAGTCGCTGCGCCTTTCTGGTTTTCCGAGGATAAAGACCAGGCCAGGCTGCGTCTTGCCTCCGTCTTCGCACTAACTCTGGCCACCACCGGCATCAGCGTCGGCTTCAATTTCCTCGGCCGTGATTTCTACAATGCTCTCGCCAGTACGTTTTTCTTCTACTCTCCTGTTTTCTAATTTATCTTCCTACTCTGCTAAGGTAACGTTTCTTTCTTTCTTGATATATTAAAAGACAAGGACCAAGAGCAGTTCACCAAGCAGTTGCTCTATTACCTCTGTGGTTTTGCCGGCGGAATTCCGGTGAGCTGAAGAATCCTTTTTTATTTTATTTTATAAGAAAAGACCGCAGATTATGATATGTTCCTGTGCAGTTTTTTGTGCTCAGAGATTATGCAAAAGAGACTCTATCACTGAGATGGAGGTCATGGATGACCAAATACTACCTGCAGCGCTATTTGAAAGATCAAACCTTCTACAAGATTCAGTCCCAATCCATGATTGACAATCCTGATCAGCGCATTGTTGACGACCTAAGTTCCTTCACTTCTACTGCCCTGTCTTTCTCTCTCACCCTTTTCAGCGCCACCATCGACCTCATCTCTTTCAGCAACATCCTCTTCACTATTTACCCTCCTCTCTTTCTCCTTCTCTTGCTCTATTCCTTTGGTGGAACTGCCATCAGTGTCTTTCTTGGCAAGGTATACTTCTTTTTCCTTACCATGCTCTTGAATCATCTGCTGGTTATACAGACTAGATAAGCAGGCATTTTCTCTCTTCTGTTCACTTTCAGTTCCTCTTACTTGTTGCAATGATTTTGAGCTTACTTTCATTTTCATATTATAATTCTCCCTCTCTCTCTTTGTTTTGGCTGTTGCCCTTGATCATATTCCCGAGTTGCTGCTTGCTGCAGTATTAGCTAATTTCATTTGACATCGATTTCCCTCAGGGACTTGTGAATCTCAACTTTCTGCAAGAGAAGAAAGAGGCTGACTTTCGTTACAGCCTTGTACGCGTGAGGGAAAATGCTGAATCAATTGCTTTCTACGGAGGCGAACAGAATGAAATTCAGCTTCTACTTCAGCGTTTCAGAAGTGCTTTTGATAATTTAACTGTAAAGTTACCCTTGTCTCTGTGACTCTCTTATACCTAGCTTCCTCAATGGGGTTTGTTCATTCTTTCACCTGCAGGAATTGCTGATCGCATCTAGAAACCTAGAGTTCTTCACTGATGGATACCGCTACCTCATTCAGATTCTCCCAGCTGCTCTTGTTGCCCCTATGTTTTTCTCTGGGAAAATTGAGTTTGGTGTTATTAACCAGTCAGTGTCAGCATTCAATCATATCCTAGGAGACTTCTCGCTTGTTGTTTATCAGTTTCAAGCTATCAGCGCTTTTTCAGCTGTCATTGATCGACTAGGTATACTAATTTCGCATTCTGCACTCTCTCGTACTGTTGTTCTACACTACTTGACTTATTGCATAAAATTCACGCACACAAGAATTCAGATGAATATACCACATTTGTGGCACAAAATGCACATCTCTAAAATTGGCCAGATGGGAAGATGAGACAATTGTTCTCTCTTCTGCTCAAAAGTGAGTCTTCATTATGACTTATGTACAACCTAATCACAATGATCTGTTACTCTGCGATCAACTATCAAGGCTAGATGAAAAATTACATTTATTGCAAGTTAGGATTGTCCTTTTACGCATCTAACCATATCAAGACTTGTTACAACTCAGGTGAATTTGATGATCTTTTGGATAACAACATCACCAGAGATCCCTCTTACACCATGGGCGAGATTGAGCTGACGTATCAGAATGCGGGGAGGTCTTCTTTGCTAGATTCCAATGGTTCGGTCCAGTCTCGACAGAACCAAAAGCTTCTGGAGATCGAGGAGCTCACTCTTCAGACCCCAACAAATGGAACTACATTAGTTCACACCTTAATTGCAGATGTATATGACAAGGATCATCTACTGGTTAGTTCACTTTTGACTATTTCTGGTTTCAAGCCTGTAAACTGGTAGATGCTGAATAAGGTAGGTATAAATGGGATTTAACAGATAATGGGTCCTAGTGGGAGTGGTAAAACTTCTCTCCTAAGAGCAATGGCTGGTCTTTGGAGGTCAGGGAAAGGAAGAATCACGTTCTACCTCAATCCTCAAGATGATTTTACACAGGAGAAATACGAGAGCCAGGAAAAGTCAGTGAAAAGAAGTCCGGGAGACGTATTATTCCTTCCACAAAGGCCTTATATGGTTCTAGGAAGTTTGCGTCAGCAATTGCTTTATCCTGCCTGGAGTACTACAATGGAGGCAACACCTGGTGGCAGTAAAATAGACGGTACTCCTTTCAGAACTTTCACCATTGCATCTAAGTTTCAGCTAAAAAATAAATCGGAAACCATTCCAACATATAAGAAAATGCATTTGACTGTGCCAGGTTCCTCGCCTCTCCTGAAAAGAGATGATGGGATGGATGAGTGTAAGAAACCAACAACAGATGATCTGATGCGGACTCTAAAGAATGTTCGTCTTGGACATATAGTGGATCGCTTTGGTGGTCTTGATTCGTTTCATGAGTGGTCCAGTGTGCTCTCACTTGGTGAGCAGCAGCGCCTTGCCTTTGCACGGTTATTGTTGTGTCAGCCGAAGCTAGCTCTCCTTGATGAATCCACTAGTGCTTTGGATGAAGCTAATGAGGTACTTGGTGCTTTCTCCTCTCATTTTAGAAGAATATCATGTAACAGTGCCATTTGTTTCTCAGGCACACCTCTACCAGCAAATCCAGTCAGCTGGGATTACATACATAAGCATTGGCCATCGGCAGACGTTAACCAAGTTCCATAACAAGATCTTACACATCTCAACGGCAGATCCGAAGAGCATAGAACGGAACTGGAGAATAGAGGACGTTAATGCGAAAGAAGATTCGTTTGAATCAATAAGAGGTGAGGAGTGAGAGCCGATCAAAACCTGATTAATTATGTTTACATAGAGACAAAGAAGGATCGTGTAGATGGCACTGAAACTTTGTCCTGAAACACCCTTTTTGTACATAAAAGCCAAGTATTGATTTAAGTTGTTCACTCGCTCAAAAGTCAAAGCCAATGTAAGATTCAAAATAAACAGAAAACGAGTTAACAACAACATAAGCAAAGAAAGAGGCGGGTTCACCTTTTACAACAACAGAACATAGTCACGATGACTAAACCGTCAGTAGAAGTCAACAAGTTGTGGGCTCATTTCGGCCCATTTAGAAAGCCCAATAGAACCAATGATAAATAAGGCAACAAGAAGAACTAACAGTCGAGCGGAAAAGAAGAAGAGGAAAGGGGATGGTGGTGGGGTGACGATTGACGAAGGAATCCATCGAAGTGATGCTCAGAGCATTGGACTCTCCACTCTTTCACGGGAAGGCTCTGCCGCTCTTGCTCCAGGTTATGCAAGTAGCATCACTTCATTTACTTCTATAGTCTCACACTCGTCCTCTCGCACTGCATGAAGCTATCAAATGCATGCACCATGCTCTCCTGACCACTTTTGATGGCGCATTCTGCCATACATCTCAGGAATTTGGAGGTTTTTCTATTCAATTCTTCTCCCGGCTGCATAACAGTTACCATCCCTAAATCTTCTTCTTCCTCTCTTAGCGTACTTGCGGCTTTGATTCCTCGCAAAATGTGCGTTTCAAGCAAGCTCCTGAGCACGAAGATCTCTACTTCTTGGATGACAAAGATGTCGAGCTCAAGAATGTGAGTAAAATTCGATAATCAAATCATGAATGTTAATGTCTATTTAGCTTCCTTTTTCTGCTCTTTTTTTGCAGGTTATTGAAGCTTCTATACCACATGCACCTCCTGATGCTTCTATTACCTTTCATTCCTCAGAATTCTCCTGTCCAAGGTATCTTCTTTTCTTGTCATATTGTCTTTTGGAAGAATTTTTCATCAGCTAGCTACTCACTCACAATTTGTAGCCATGTCTGACTTGAAACGATCCGAGTATAAAGAAGATGGTCTGCTTGCTGCTAAACATGTGCTGTCTAAGGAGCTTCAGGTTGTCTTCTCTGTCTCATTCTCTTGTCTAACTCTCTTCTATATTCTCCTTTCTTGCTCTCGATTCAGATTTACTTTGATAAAGTCACCGAGTGGGCTTTGAATCTACCTGCTTCCACCGTCTTTAGAAAAGCACTCGCCAGCCTGGAAACTGACCCAAGGCTCCACCCGTTGGTTCCTTTTTTCACTTGTTTCATAGCTGAAGAGGTTGTGTCTCTAATCCAACATCTTAAGTCTTGTTTATTTTTCCCAACTTTACTTCTTCTACCACATTTTTTTACTAGTTTTGTGCCTATAATTTTCACCAGATTGTGAGGAACATGTATAATTATTCAATCTTGTTGGCTTTGATGCACCTTGCTAGAAGCCTCCTTCATAACCCTCATGTACATATTGAACCAAATGTAAGTTTTGTGGCTATAACCTGCAACTCCGGTGGCAACACCTAGATTTTCTTGTTTCTTCACCCTCTCCTCTTCCCCTTATTAATTACCTTGGTGTGTGTGTGTATTCAGCTGCATCAGTTGATGCCGTCTGTTATTACCTGCCTCATTGCCAAGCCCCTAGGAACAAGGTTATCTGATAATCACTGGGGCTTGAGAAGCTTTACAGCCTTTACAGTAGCTTCAACATGCAAAAGGTTAATATTACGTTCTTGCTGTGTCATTTCAAGAATCTTGTAGCACCATGCAACTTCTGTGGCATCCAGAGCCTTTTCAATCTTGAGACTTATTTGGCACATTCTATCCTGGGATAATGGGACATGCTTACTGTTGCTTACCATATACATTAGTATTACACAAAAATGATAGTCATATGATATGTAGCATGACCTGCATTTATATTAACTTACCTTTTTCGCAGGTTTGGACACGTTTATCACAACTTTCTGCCACGTGTTACAAGATCACTTCTTCATACCTTTTTGGACCTCACCAAGTCACAACCACAACACTATGGAGCAATTCAAGGGATGGTAGCGCTTGGCCTTAATGTGGTACGTGTTCTTGATTATCATAATAAAGAGTAGCAATTTAGGATGTGAGTGTAGGATTTCCCATAAGAAAGCATTAAGCTTAAACAAGTAGAAGCATGATTTGATACCCTTGATGAAGTTATAAGTCTGCAATTCAAGTTCTTTTTGGTGGCCGCCAAAAAGATATGTTTAAGGGGTCCTTTCTTACCCTAGGATTTATCTTTTGATCATCCGTAAGTATTTTCAGGCTTTACCCCTTTGTCTCGGTTTGCTTTCTTGTTCTCTGATAGACACCACTAGGATAATCTATCAAGATGCTAGCTTATTCGAGAAAGCTAACTAAACTCCCACTCCGGTAATTCGAAAAACCGAAAGAACTCCTTAATTTATTGATCTTTTATTTGATAATCATAATGAAAGCTAGATGTCCCTTTATATATAGGAAGAACCTTGTACGTTAAGCAATACCAATAGGAAAATATGATAAATAATGGAAAACTACCAAAAGCAATATAAGTAAAATAGATAAAACTTTGTCCACGTTCATGTTTCTAGCCACTTTCCTTTTTATTTGATTCCACTGAATCTGTTGTTGAGCTTCGTGTCTCCATTCTTTGAAGTGTCTCAAGCATTTTTCTCTTATTACGAATGCATTTGCTTTCAAGCAAGTGGTTGGGTCTATCAATACTCCCCTCCCACACTTTCACCTTGTCCTCAAGGAGAAATTCGGGGAACAGTTGACGAATTGTTCCACCTGATTCCCAAGTCTGGTTGCACTCCAGTAACTCTGCCCATGTCGCCAAGGCCCCAAACTCCTTGCTGCTCTCCTGGCCTCGAATTCCTTGAATGCTGAGTGATGAGACTTGCAACACCATGTTGCCTATCAGTTTTACCGAGATCTCTTTTCTTTCTGTCCTAGTTGTACATGTCATTACGTTCAATGATATGTGCGACTTATGCAAACGAGGATCACCATTCAAGATTGCCCATTGATCTCCTCTCTTGAATCGTAATGTGTGCATCTTCCAATCTATCCTTGTTTCTCCTAACTTTTCCAGCCATTTATATCCAAGGATCAAATCTGTGTTGCCCAAGTCGAATGCCACGAAATCCTCTTTGATCATGATCCCTTGAACCTCTAAACATACTTGCCTGCGCTTTTCCGGGCTAGCCAGAACATGACCATCTCCCACTGATACATCAAAGTTTCGAGTTTTATCCATGTTAAGTTGTAGCTCATCCACCAACTGTCTAGAGATGAAATTGTCCGTGGCTCCACTGTCAATCAGAATCTCTACTTCATGTTTTTCCAAGTCACTCTTCAGACGCATCGTTCGTTTAGAAGCGTTTCCAGTAATGGAGTTGAGCGATAGCTCCACTGTCTCTCTGTGTTTTTTGCCTTCTTCAATGTCCTCTCCTTCTTGCTCCTCATTGACTAGAAGTATTTGTAGTTTTTTCCCTTGACAACGATGACCTGGATGCCACTTTGCATCACACCAGAAACAAATCCCCTTTGCTTTTTTGTCTTGTATCTCTTTAAGGCTCATTCGTTGAGCTGGTTCAGGGTTCGTGCCTGCTGCAGAAGTCAGATTCTCCCCACTCCCTTCGTTTTTGTGGTTACTCAAATCGGTTTGCTTTGAGAACCCCATTGACGAAGAGCTCCGTCCAGTACACACGGCTAGGTTTTTGTTCTCAATCCATTGGGCCATCTCTTTCAATCGTGATAATCCTGTTGAGCAGAATAGTTTCACCTCTTCAGAAATTTCAGGTTTTAGTCCATTGAGAAAAGCTTCCTCCAAGAACTCGGGTGGTAAATCTGGAGATGTTGCTGTGATTTTCTCGAACTGTCGTCGGTACTCAGCTACCAATCTGATCTGTTTTAGATTCATCAATCGCATGTATGGGGACCCTCTATGTCCACTCCCAAAACGCAAGAACAGCCACTCGCGGAAATCCTCCCATGAGACCATCAGCTGCTATGATTCTTCACTTTGAAACCATATGAGCACTTCTCCAGACATACTGTAAAAAGCGATCTCCTTCTTTTCTTCATCGGAAGATCGGTAAAACATGAAATACCTTTCTGCCTGTAACACCCACCCTTCTGGGTTTTCTCCATACAATCCTGATATTTCAACTTTTCGTGAAGGAGCTTCTCCATTGTTTACTGAAGACATGACTGCAACAACCTTGCTTGTTTCCACTTCATCTGTTTTCTTCTTTGTGAGCAAAGCGACTTTGACGTTGAGGATTCCGATTGCTCTCATCACCTCTGTCATGGTCGGTTCTGCACTCACGACTTGCTCACTAGAGGAGGTATGTTCATTGTGGTCTCCCTCTCCACTTTTGGTCCTTTCCACATCTTTCCCTTCTCCCATGGTCGTACTCTGGGTTGTGGGTTTAGATGTATTTTTAGTCATGGCTCTGATTCCAATTTGGTAGATAACACTAAGATAATCTATCAAGATGCTAGCTTATTCGAGAAAGCTAACTAAACTCCCACTCCGTTAATTCAAGAAACCGAAAGAACTCCTTAATTTATTGATCTTTTATTTGGTAATCATAATGAAAGATGGAGGTCCCTTTATATATAGGAAGAACCTTGTACGTTAAGCAACACCATAGGAAAATATGATAAATAATGGAAAACTACCATTAGCAATATAAATAAAATAGATAAAACTTTGTCCACGTTCATGTTTCTAGCCACTTTCCTTTTTATTTGATTCCACTGAATCTATTGTTGAGCTTTGTGTCTCCATTCTTAGTGTCTCAAGCATTTTTCTCTTATTACGAATGCATTTGCTTTCAAGCAAGTGGTTGGGTCTATCATTCTCCCAAACCTAGTCGTATTTGCTACTTCTTTTACCTGAAATGGTCCCTGAGAAGCAAAAGGACGCATCAAAGAGGCACGAGGCTTGGCTCGGTTATAGAGTATTGAAGGTGAGCATATTTTTTTGTTTACTTTTAGTCTCGTGTAACAAAACACGTGGCAGAGCATATAAAGTTTAAACTGTCCGGAGGTCGCAGGTGGTCGATGCCTGTATGAACGGCTTAAAACATCTATGACACTGATGTCTCCTCCAACTCTCCGTGTCTGGAAAACAAATAGAAAGCTAACCAATCCCAGGCAGGGTAAAAACTCTTCATCTTTTATTATTTTGGTTGCAAACTCAGAGATACAGGGACGCCAAGACTGCTTGAGTTTTATATCTTTTTCATTGGGCAAGGTAAACGCAAAGCAAGTAATGACAACTTAACTCATCAACCTCCATTGAAGAAGAGAGAGGCAGAAGGAAGTATGTAGATGAGTTCCACTCAGATGCAGATGCATGGAACCACAGTAGGGCATTCTGCAGTCCCTCAACAGTCGCCAGTTGGAAGGGATATTGCTCCGAGGGCTTCAGCTACTCTGGGCGCTGACTTTGACAACATTCTGTTTTCTCTTTTCGAGTATTTTGGTGAGAGCATGCTTATGTTCACCCCCAAATATAAGCTCAGTTTCTTGTAATTGATTATTGACATGCAAGTGTTTGTACCACAAATAATACATATTTATTAATTGGAAGGAAATCTTTTAGGATCGTCAACCTTATAAGTTATACCGGGCACTTTGCGAGAGGTAAAATCAACCCTTTGTCGATATCTTACATATGCATTTGCTTGTGAACAATCATCATAACTTGACATGGATCAAACATATTAACTTGACTTTCCCGTGCTACTGTTCTTCTTCATCAACACTGGTAGTTGTGAAGAACAGAGTCATGAAATTATAGTCAAACGCGATGAATGACGTAGGTGCTGCAAAACTTCTTAAGTAATTCATAGAAGGCAAGAAAGAGTAAGAGCAAGGCTCAATACCCTAAACCCCCACGGTACCTGTAACATTCTGATTTCTGGTATATGTGGAAAGGCTTAAGAGAATTGATTTGACTACCTATGTCACCAAAGTTGACTTACCTTTTCCGTCACACATCCGTTTAGAACTCCAGGGTTAAACGTGCTTATGCTGGAGTAGTGAAAGGATGGGTGATCTATCGGGAAGTGATTCGCGATACCCTGCGAGTGAGGCCAAAACACGGGGAAAGGTCGGGTGGTGATTGCAGGGTCAGTAAACAATGATTTCGAGCCTTGGAAAAAAATAACGCACCCACCGTTGGCACGGGATGGGGCCCACGGGCCGAGAGAGCAGGCGTGGATAGCCCATTAGCTGTGGACGGTCGGGGCGTTACAATTTGGTATCAGAGCTGGTTAGCCATCTCGGTTCTGACCCGAGAGGCGTCTTGAGACCTGTCAAGGGCGCACCGAGGGCGTTGCGTTCTTTGAGAGGGGGTGAATTGTAACATCCCGATTTCTGGTATATGTGGAAAGGCTTAAGAGAATTGATTTGGCTACCTATGTCACCAAAGTTGACTTACCTTTTTCGTCACACATCCGTTTAGAAACTCCAGGGTTAAGCGTGCTTATGCTGGAGTAGTAAAAGGATGGGTGACCTATCGGGAAGTGATTCGTGATACTGTGCGAGTGAGGCCAAAACACGGGGAAAGGTCGGGTGGTGATTGCAGGGTCAGTGAAAAATGATTTTGAGCCTTTGAAAATTTACGCCCCGACCGCCCACGGCTAATGGGCCACCCACGCCCGCTCTCTCGGCCCGTGGGTCCCATCCCGTTCCAACGGTCAGAGCTGGTTAGCCATCTCGGTTCTGACCCGAGAGGCGTCTTGAGATCTGTCGTGGGGGCACAACGAGGGCGTTGCGTTCTTTGAGAAGGTGTGAATTGTAACATCCCGATTTTTGGTATATGTGGAAAGGCTTAAGAGAATTGATTTGACTACCTATGTCACCAAAGTTGACTTACCTTTTCCATCACACATCCGTTTAGAACTCCAGGGTTAAGCGTGATTATGCTGGAGTAGTGAAAGGATGGGTGACCTATCGGGAAGTGATTCGCGATACCGTGCGTGTGAGGCCAAAACACGGGGAAATGTTGGGTGGTGATTGCAGGGTCAGTAAACAATGATTTCAAGCCTTGGAAAAAAATAACGCACCGACCGTTGGCACGGGATGGGATCCACAGGCCGAGAGAGCGGGCGTGGGCGGCCCATTAGCTGTGGAAGGTCAGTTACAATTTGGTATCAGAGCTGGTTAGCCATCTCGGTTCTGGCCCGAGAGGCGTCTTGAGATCTGTCAAGGGCGCAACGAGGGCGTTGCGTTCTTTGAGAGGGGGTGAATTGTAACATCTCAATTTTTGGTATACGTGGAAAGATTTCAGAGAATTGATTTGGCTACCTATGTCACCAAACTTGACTTACCTTTTCCGTCACACATCCGTTTAGAACTCTAGGGTTAAGCGTGCTTATGCTGGAGTAGTGAAAGAATGAGTGACCTATCGGGAAGTGATTCCCGATACCGTGCGAGTGAGGCCAAAACACAGGGAAAGGTCGGGTGGTGATTGCAGGGTCAATAAACAATGATTTTGAGCCTTGGAAAAAAATAACGCACCGACCGTTGGCACGTGATGGGGTCCACGGGCCGAGAGAGCGGGCGTGGGTGACCCATTAGTTGTGGACGGTCGGGGCGTTACAATACATTCTCTAGCGAGTAGGAATCCTGTTTTGAGTAGCTATCCACATAAAAAACTGTGCTCAAGGATTGCTCCTTTAAACCAAACCAGTCTCCACTAGTCTTTAACCGGTGCACGAGACCTCATAGCCTCCGAAGTCCTTGCTGCGTTGTAAGATATAACATTTTTCGTGGCAGAGATCAATTATATCTATCTTGAGATAAACTAGTAGAAGGAAGAGGTATTGTTGTAAGAAAAATGTGAAGAGTGAGGGCTTGATCAGACATTGGCTGAGGCAAGTTCCAACCCCCTATGTGACAAGCATCAGCTTCTTTTGCATGGATGGAGATTCTCAGTCTTGATGGACCAGCAGCTCCAATCCAAGTGATTAATTTTCCAAAGGGTGTCCAAGCATCAAACCAGAATTTGAGAGTCATACCATTATTCAACATGTTTGCTTAATCGAAAGGCTTTCTCTCTTAACTTGAGAAGTTGTTTCCACATCCAGAAATCGGATTTGTCTTCCTTTAGCACCCAGAGACTTTTATCACTTATCACCAATGTGGTGGGTCTTATGCCATTGTATCCAAAGAGGGTCAGATGAATCTGAGACACGTGACTTTATTCCACTCACTACAAGAAAATGAAAGTATCTGAGACATGACTTAATTACAAAAGAAAATAATCCGTAGCAATATAATCATTGTAACGTTTTTAACCAATTTTAATGGTTGTAATACGTGCATTACAAATGTTTTTGAGTAACATAAAAATGTAATGGAACAGAGAGTAAAGCAAGTATTGAATTGTTTCTGTGTATTACTTTGAGAGAGGTTACATAGTTATATACAATTCTGATGAGATAATATCTCAACCACACAACTAAACTTACGGAAGACTAAGAATATACTCAACAATTAACAAAGGACCAATAATATTGGGATTTTTTCCAACACCACCCCTCAAGTTGGAGCGTACAAGTCACATATGTCCAATTTGTCTTTGAAACCTTTAAACTCGTGCCTGCCTATGCTTTTGTGAACACATGCTAACTGAGAATGACAAGTGACATGTGATGTAGCAATAGAGCCAACAATGATTTCATCTCTCACAAAGTGACAATCCAATTCTATATGCTTCATTCTTTCATGAAAAACCGGATTGCTACCAAAATATGTAATGCTGCCTTGCTATCACACTTCAAACTCATTGGATGGTCATGTCGAATACCAAGATCTTGTAGTATACGCTTTAACCATATCAACTCCTTTGTAAGATAAGCCATCGCTCTATATTCAGCTTTTGCAGATGACATACTCACAGTTTGTGTTTCTTCATCTTCCAAGAGATTGGTGAACTGCCAAGTTGGACAAAGTAACCTGTGATTGACCTTCAAGTAAGTGGGCAGCTTGCCCAATCTGAGTCTGACCAACCCGTGATATGCAGGTTATCATTTGCTCGCAGTAACACACCTTGTCCCACATTTCCTTTTAAGTATCGAACAACCCTGATAGCTGCTTTCCAATGATCTTCTCTTGGAGCTTGCATAAACTGGGAGAGCACATGAATTGAGTAGGCCAAATCAGGCCATGTGACACCAAGATAAATAAATCTTCCAACTAATCTTCTGTACTTCTCGAGACTAGTGAGAAGCGGTGAATCAGACAACGATAATTTATGATTTTGCTCTACTGGAAACGTAGCAGGCTTAGAGTTTAGGAGTATTTCTTGCAACTTCTATGCCCAAGAAGTATTTCAAAAGACCTAGATCCTTCATCTTAAAACACGAAGCAAGATACATCTTGAAGAACGCCACAGTCGTGGGTTAATTACCAGTTATGATTAAATCATCCACATAAATCAAAATTTGCAAATGAGTCGATCCTTTAACATATGTTAATAATGATTTGTCCGAACGACATTGCTGGAAACCATAAGAACTTAGCACTGTTGTCAACTTAGCAAACTAACATCTAGGAGCTTGGCGAAGTCCGTATAATGATTTTTGAAGAAGACATACCTTCGTCGAGTCAGTGGAGTTAAATCCCGGCGGTAGTTTCATGTACACCCATGAGATCGCTAGGCAAGAAGGCGTTATGTACATCCATCTGGTGTACATCCCAGCCTCGTTTAGTCGCAACATCTAAAAACATGGTAACAATTCCCATCTTTGCAACATGTGCAAAAGTCTCCTGGTAATCAACTCCTTCAGCTTGCTTATTACCCAGAACAACTAATCTTGCTTTAAATCTCTCTATTATTCCATCAGATCTATATTTGGCAGTGTATACCCATTTACAGCCGATTGCGTGTTTCCCATGAGGCAAATTGACAATGTCCCAAGTATGGTTATCTTCAAGAGCGATGATCTTAGCTCCCATCGCGTCACAAAACCTTTAATCCAAGACATCTTGTTTATACGTTTTAGGTGAAGAAATCTTGCTTGTCGAAACTTGATATGTTGTATGTCTGGCCGAGAAACGTCCAAAGTTGACATATCTGGAGATCAGGTAAAGAAGCTATGAGTTCCTTGTCGCATTCTTCAGATTCCGCGTTTGAGCCGAACTGGTGACATAGTTCTTCAAAGTAACCAGTAGAATTCTTCTCCGATGACCACGACCAAGCTGGGGCTCTTCCTCCGTAGAGGATTATGGTTCACCAGGGGTCGTTGTAGGTGTCAATGAAGTTTCCTGGCTAGTGACTTGGGCCAAATCAGACTCAAGTGCATTGTTGGGCCCAATAGTAGATGTGTCGTGGATGTTTCTTACTGTGCTCGGGTTTAAATTCTGCTCTAACCCAAGAGTATCTCTCCTTATCAAGTTTGAATGTCTTCTTCCTTCTTGACCACAAATTTTGATAATGATTCCCATAGCTGTGGATTCTTCGATTCAGTCGATGAGTTCTTTGTCGCATACGAGAACTCATTTTCACAGAAGATAACGGCTCTCGATATACAAAACTCTTGTTTTTCCAAGTCAGACAATCTCCACCCTTTCTTGCCAAATGGATAACCAATAAACACACATTTGTTACTCCGAGGCACAAAATTATCTCCTTTAGTTGCTTGATTATTAGCATAACACATGCTACCAAACACTCGGATATGGTCGTATCACGGAGCTTTGTTGTGTATTTTCTCGTACGGACTAATGCCGCCAATAACAGAGCTTGGAGTTCTGTTAATCAGATATCCAGCAGCTAGGATGCACTCACCCCAGAACTCAGTGGGAAGATTAGCCTCAAACCGTAGAGCTCGTGCTACATTCAATATGTGCCGATGCTTCCTTTCTACTCTGCCATTCTGTTGCGGTGTGCCTACGCAGGACGTTTCGTGTGCAATTCCCAGCTTCAAGAAGTGATCTTTCAAGCAAAAAAACTCAGAACCATTATCACTGTGTATTGTCCATACAATAGCTTGAAACTGTGTTGTGATCATCGTAGAAAATTCCTTAAGTGACTCGGTGCTTCTGTTTTGTCTTTGAGAAGGTATATCCAAACTCCTCGTGAGAAATCATCTATGAGGGTTAAGAAGTATCTAGCTCCAGTAAATGATTATGTTCTATAAGGACCCCAAAGATCAGTGTGTATCAATTCAAAAGGCTTTGAAGTTTTATTGATACTAGCAGAAAAACAAGATCTTGTTTGTTTAACGCAGAGACAAACATCACACGCCTTATTAAAACAGAACAAAATGAATTTGAAACAAGAGGAAGCGAGCAAACAACTTTCGCAGCAGGATGTCCCATTCGTTTATGCCATAACTCATAAGATTCTTCATCCTTTGTGATAGCAGTAGCTGAAATCTCCATACTGCGTAAGTGGAATGCTCCTTGCTCCCTTTTAGTCGCTCCAATCACCATCCTCGTAATGTGGTCCTGGACAATCAAGAATTGATCAGCCATTTGCACAACACATCTATTTTCATCCATAAGCTGCCCCATAGAAATCAAATCAGATGGCATTCCCTCAACACAGAAAACATACTTCAACACAAGACCTTGCCCTATCCGGACCTTCCCTTCTTTAACATAAATATTCTCATTTCCATCAGCCAAGATTATTAAAACAGGTTCCATATCTCGCAAATCAGTCAATATCTCGAGCTTGCCAGCTAAGTGATCGCTTGCTTGAGTATCCAATATCCATGAAGGATGAGAAAACATACTAGTCAAATTCTCTGAGGTGTTGCTGTTATCCTTTCTTGCATTTGCGTTGAGGATGTTCATGATGTTTTTCTATTGTAGATCGCTTAATCCGGTGACACCATCACAATCTTTGTCAGTGACAACGTAATTAGCATGCTCTGTCTGTTGCGATCCAGCGACATGAACCGCTTTTGCATATGCCATTGAACCGCGTCCTTTGCCTGCACCGGTAGAAGAAGACCCACCGCGAGTTCTCCCTTGCATCGATCTTCCACGTGTTCTATCTCCCCACCACTCTGGGTAACCAGTCACAGCGAAGCAACTCTTCGATGTATGTCCTATACGGTTGCAAAGCTTACAGAACACTGACTTGCTTGCTTCATCAACACGTCCTTTCCCTTTTGATTGGACACCAAAGGCTGTCACTGCATTCATGGAGGCTTCTTCTTCCAATTTATGTGTTGTTTTTAAGTCTTCTTCTTGTCGTACGATGTTATACACCTCCTCCATGGGTTGAAGTGGTGTATGAGAAACAAGAGATGAGCGCACTGTTCGGCAAAAAGCATCATTAAGCCCATAGAGAAACTAGTGCACTTTGTCTTCCTCGTGATCTTTCTCTTGGAGGGTTCCAAGATCACATGTGCAATGTCCACATTTGCATACACGAAGAGGATGATAGCTCGACATGATATCCCAAATGCGATTGAGCTTACCAAAGTATGATTCAATCGTCAACCCCCTTTGCTTGCAACAAGCCAACTCAGCCTTAATCTGCTGAATATGTGGTCCATTAAGAACCGAGAACCTACGTTTCAGATGCTCCCAAAGATCTTGCGCAACATCTTTGTGAGAGATGTTTGATCGCAGTGTTGGTTCGATCGTCATCTTGATCCAAGACACATGGAGTGCTTGAATCGTCCACCAATCCTCCAAGTCGCCAGAACCTTCATCTGGTCGCTTGATAGATCCATCAAGGACCCAAAATTTTTGCGAGAACACAACGCCGTCTTGATTCCACATTCCCATTCATCATAGTTTGTTTCTCGCAATAGAGGATACGAAATCACAGCTCTGGAATTATCCGCAGAGGTCAAGTCATATGTTGAAATCGTCCGCCTCCATCGTTATTGGGTTCGTGATCGGAGGAGTACCACTCATATTTGCTCCAGTCGACATCGTTGATCCGTTTCAGAAATATAGAAATCAGAAAAGAAAAAGAATTCAAGCTCTGATACCATGTAATGAAACAAAGAATAAAGAAAATGTTGAATTGATTCTGTGTATTACGTTGAGAGATGTTACATAGTTATATACAACTCTGATGAGATAATATCTCAACCACACAGCTAAACATACGGAAGACTAACAATATACTCAACAACTAACAAATGACCAATAATATCGGGATTTATTCTAACAAAAAATATATTTGTGATTAATACCTTGTTTTGGTAATTTCAGCATCCTCTACAAAAATGTAAAATTACATAAACAATTATACAACTAAATCCACAAAGAACGTTAATTAAGACATCATGCTATGCAGAGATTTCCCATTGTGGAAAAACAAATCATTGACAAAGATACATCTCATAAATATAAGATCATGTATATAAATCGATTAAAAAAACAATTAATGATTTTAAAATTATACACATGGATGTGGTTGCAGGCGAGCCAACTCTAAAACAAATCTAGAACGAAGAATTTACGTCAAGCGTTTCCTAAGGCCGACATGCTTGTAAGTTTCTGTTCTTGCCTTTCTTTATCTATGCATGCTGGATTTTGTAGCAATAAAATTTACGCCTTTTGCAGGCTGAGAAAAAAAATCCTGGACTGATGACTCCGATGGAGTGGGTCAAATTTTTGATATCTGCCGTAGTTGGTCTCCTTATTTTTCATATATGTCTTTATTCTTTATCATAGACTTTCTACTCTACATGTTGCCTTGGTTACTTCAGTTGAGATGCCGAAAGCAGACCCATATATGGGTAATCTTTGCACTTCTCTCCACAGTGGTGCCACTACATACTTCACGTTTAGTGTTTTCTATTTGTCCTTGCCCTTCATTCTTGTGTGTTAAGCGAATAGTTTGACTTATCTTAAAGTTGTTTTTACTTCAGTTTCCAGCAGAACATGGCGACGTACCAGAACTTGATCAATGCATGATAAACAACTAGACAGCAACAAGTAAAAGTTTCTGCATGAATCTAGTCTTATTCATAAGGGCGTGAATGCTTTTAGAATAGGAACACAGCCTAATAGGTGATGAGTTGCTTTAATGGAGCAGGGGAAAGCTACCTTGGAGGTACATAATACCAAATTTACTCTTTTCGTATTGTCTGTTAGCATTACCGGAATAGGATCTAAATCTGAGATGTAAAGAACTGATAAAGGAAGAGTTTGGTGAGAGGTGTAACTTTGATGTGGACGATGCAGTCAAGAAGCTAGAGAAGTTGGGGCTGAAGCGAGCCAACGAGATCATAGGGACCACCACCGAGGAGCTTGTCACCCCTTGTTGAACTCTTGCTAACTTCTCTTCTTTAACATTTGTTCTCTTCTCATTTCACTAAAACTCTTTAAGTTACGACTGTATTGTCGGTTGTTTACCAAATTTTGTATCCATCTTACTCATATTTTTCTCAAATATCCAAAAGGAAATCCAGGTTAAGTTACAGATCGCAGGACTTTAGTGGACGTTCGAATTGGTGGGTGTTAGTTAGCGTTACAACACACCAGCATCGTGAATGGAATCTGGAGCATGCCTAATTCTGTCACGTAACATAACTGGGTTATTGGACCCTATTTGTGCAAGAGAGATGGGAAGCTAAGGGGCTGACCAGGTTTAATGTCATCCATTAGATTATTATGTTGAAAAAGGATTTGGCTATTGTTGTTTATGATGATGAATCAAAGAGTGCGCAGAATCCTGAAGCAACAGAGGAAAGTTATCCGCCCCGCTTGATGAAGCTGCAGCCGTGAACATTGTTCGGCCTGCCGTTAATAGCTTATGTCTTTTTTCTTGGTCGAACAACACTGCATTCATTAAAAAGTTTACACTCCATCGGTGAATAGCTTATGTGTATAATTAAATATTTGTCGGGTTAGTACTTAGTAGTCTTTATTTAGAAAATTAAAAGTCGTTAGGGTAAGCCCACTTCTCAATGAATACAAGTTATAAAGTTAATTAGGCTCAACAATACACAACGAATGGAAGTTAATTGTCTATACTTTGAATTTAGAACTTGTTGGACTCAGTTCATTAAAAACTTACAATAAGAAATTGTTGGGCTCAGCCCATTAAACAATCTGTAAAAGTTATATGACCGTTGTAATCGATCCATATCTCTTCTTCACAAGAAACGATTTCTTGCATTCATATCATAATCTCTCAATGCTCTCAGACTCTTTTTTTTTTTCTTTTCTCTCAGTGTAATCCTCTCAGACTCTTTACGAAGAGAAAAGCAAGATCAAAACGAAAAAGAGTAAGAAATTGTAGGAGAGTGATAATGGCGACGAGAAACACGTATGTTCTTCGCGTCTTTTTTTTTTGTGTGTTTCGTGAATATTTAATTTTTGATGCGATTGCGTTATGAATCTAAGAACAGATCGTGATGGGTTTCCTTTCTTTTTGTTTTTTTGAAACAGGTGTTCCTGCAG